>JAJEJO010001236.1:400904-412471 GCA_020662805.1 Glaucomys volans
AAATAAATAAATAAATAAATAAATAAATAAATAAATAAATAAATAAAAATAAAAAGCACTGGGATGTAGCCAGAGTTGAATCCCCAGTATTGAAACAAAAAAACAAAAAACAAAAAAAACAAAACAAAAACAAAACAAAGAAAACAACCTGGTGTTCAGGTCTTTTTGTTTGGCTTGGGTTATTCTGTTTTGTTTTTTTGTCTATGTTGCCCAGGCTGACATTGTACTCTTGGGCTCCAGTGTTCTTCTGCCTTAGCCACTGCACATGGCTTCACACCAGAAGTATAAAAGACTGTTAATTTCAACTATTAGCAAGTATGTGAAGCAACTAACTTTCATATATTGATTCAATCTCTTTGAGAAACTGCTAGGCAGTGTCTATTGAAACTAAATATTCACCTATCCTATGACAAAAATGCCTCTCCTAGGTACTTAACCAACAAAACATCAGGGCTTTTTTTTTTTTTTTTCCACCTAGGCTATATAAATGTTCACAACAGTTTTACTCACAATAGCTGAAACTGAAAACAATCCAAATACCTGTGGTCTTACCTATACAACAGAATACTATCATCAATAAACAAACTACATACTAGTGATACATGCAATAACATGCATCTTACAGACATTACAAAGAAACCAGACAGAATAAAATACTGTCCCATTGCACTTATATCAAGTTTAAGAACGAACACGCCGGGTTGGTGGCGCACGCCTGTAATCCAAGCGACTTGGGAGGCTGAGTCAGGAGGATCGCGAGTTCAAAGCCAGCCTCAGCAACTTAGCAAGGCCCTAAGCAACTCAGTGAGACCCTGTCTCTAAATAAAATACAAAATAGGGCTGGGGATGTGGCTCAGTGGCCGAGTGTCCCTGAGTTCAATCCCTGGTTCCAAAAAAAAAAAAAAAAAAAAAAAAAAAACGAACAAAAATAATACATAGCAATAGAAGTCCAAATAAGGCGGGATAGGTACTAGCAGGGAGCAGGTGGAAACCTGGAATGAGGAAAACGTTCTAGGTCTTAGTCTAGGAGCTAATTATTTGTGTATACGTATGTAGACGTTCACCCAGCTCTCCTCTTAAGATCTGTGTAATCTACTGGGTGTAAATTGCATCTCAGAAAAAATAAAGAAGGAAGGAAGGGGAAAAGAAAGAAATGGAGAGAAAGAGGCAAGAACTGAAGTGAGGGAGCACGGGGTGGGGGCTCCTCCCGTAAACGCTAGCTGGCATGTACTGTGATCTGCATCTTAAAGGTGGGAGACTCGAGGCTGGCCGGTGTGCTTGCTCAACGTCACAGACTGTAAATCAGGCTAAAACCGAAGTCTGTTTCTCCATCTAAAAGAGCTCCAGCCTCCTCGAACGCCCAGCAACGCGTCCACGCTGGCCCCATCTCCTCCTCTTGGGGAGGGCGTGCCTCCCCTCCGCGGGCCCTGGGTGGGCACGGACCCCGTCTCCCACCCTCGACTGAGCCTGCTCCCACAAGATGCAGACGCGTCCATGCATCTGCAGACGCGGCCCAGGCTCCAGCGGCGCGGGCATCCGTGGCTCAGGGCCCGCGCTGGAAACGGCTGCGGTCCGCCCTCCGACCCTGCCCTGCGACTCCGCAACCCGCGGGCGCGGGCCGAACTTCTTCTTGAAGGGGAAACCGGTTGGAAGGACGAGGTGTGTTTAACCAGAGACCAACTATGTCCCTACTTCTCTCTCAGAAACTCAGCAGGGCGAGGGTTGGAAGCACAAGCGGACGACTTCCGGCCCCACATCCGGCGGAAGCAGGTGTGCGGCCGGAGACTCCGCCCCGCCCCCGCAGGTGGCGCCGGCCCCGCCCCCACCACCTGCGCGCGCAACCCCGCCCCGGCGCTGGCTCCGCGCGGGAGGCTCCCGCCCGCCCGCCTTTATACCGCGCTATTTTGGTCGCGCTCCCTGATTGGCTGGCCGCGGTGACGGCACGCTCGCGCGCCGGGGGAGGTGGCGAGGTGGCTGGAGGGAATTTCCAGCTGCCCGGCCGCGCGGCCATGTGGGATCGCTGGGGCGACAGCGGGCTGCGGCGCTCATGGGTACCGCGCGGTCCGTCGCGGCGGGGTTGTATTTTAATAAAAGACTGTCGTCCCAAAGCCAGACTCGCGCTTCTCAGAGGCAGCTGCCAGGTGGAGAGCAGGTGGCACGGACCTCCCAGAAGTGACCCCGCGCCTGCCACCATCCTCACCCGGCCCTGCGCCAAACCAGCCCCGTCCGCAGTGCATCCCTCCTCGCTCTCCTTGCTCTGGCAGCTCCCTGTTCTGAACCTAGGGAAGCAGCACTCGTTAGACGCCTCGAGAGGGTCACTCCCCAATCCGGTTCAGAGAAGCCACTCGGCCATGGTGGTGATTCTGGCTGCCCGTCAGTCAGGGAACAACGTTACTGCCCTGTCTTTTGTTTCCTCGAGTGACAGAATGGTTTTGAAGTTCTTCGATGGAAGTGTCCCGAAGTTTACCTGGTTGATTCACCAAAAATCCTTAACTATATATAGATAGGCCAAAAGGGCCCATTGAAGCCTCTGCTCCATGTTGGGCGGGAACTTGGTTTGAAAGAGGTTCTCTTGAGTTTCTGCTCTGAACCACAAGTACCACCTCGGGTACTTGTGGCCTCTGAGATTTCCTGAGTTCACGCCTTGAAGATCACTTGCAGTTGGAAGAAAACATAACTATTGAATAACTTTTAAAATTTTAACTGCTGAATGTAAATAATATCAATAAAAATCAGCCTTATTTCAAGTACTTGAAATGTGCCAGGTGTTGTAAATGTCTAATAGATATTCATTTAATCACGGCAAAATCCTATAATTATACCCATTTCACAGAAGGGAAACAAAGGCCCAGAGGGTTTGCATAACCTTACTCAAGACCCACGTTAGTATATGGCAGGGCCAGGATTTATAACCCAAGGTTGTCTGATTCCTTGCACTGGTAAGTGCTGCACTCTGCAGTTTCTCCTTGACTTATTTAATTGGACAGAGTTTTAGGCTGGCACAAAAGGAGTTGAGATCAGGAAGACATTTGTCCTGCTGCCAGTTTAAGGAAAGGTTTACTAAAAGGCAAGTTAAGGGACCCCAGTGTCATAAAGATCTCCACTCCCCCTGAGTCACAGACCATATTAAACCTGCAGAAAGAAGGTTTTGTAAAGGTCTTGGATTCTGTTCTCTTCATTAATTCGAAGGCAGGACTGTTTACAAATGACCTCACTTAGATCCACTTGGCTGATTACAAACCAGGAAGCAAACTGGTCAGAAGAATGACTTTTTCTACAGTGTCCTCCAAAGAGCTACCAAAACTACTTGATGGAAGTTTCAAGTACAAGAGAGATGCTACAGAGGAAATAGCTTGGAGCCAGGCAGGCCTGGATTTAACCCCAACCTTCTTTCTGTTTAATGGGGTGTCAATTTCCAAACTTCTCTGAATCAGTTTCCTTATCTGTAACCTACTTTGCTTCCAGGATTCAGTGGAATGTGTGACTTTCCTGGATTATGAGTGACATAAGGAGGTGTTTAAAGAAGTTAGTCCTCTTTCTTGCCCCTTCCCCTGAATGATTAAGGAAAACACCAAGTCATGAAGATTGTCTTTATTGTTCCTTTTTATAGAGATACATTGGTTGTACTGTTTCATAGTTTACAATAAGACTTAGTTAGCTTCCTTAATTTCAAATGTCCTTATTGAAACTCTAACAAAATCATTTTTAAATATCAGCTTTAGTTTTAATTGTCTGTCATTCACTTAAATAGTTACTGAAAATCTATTAGGTACACATCCTCAAAATTTTGTTCAAGTCTAGTTTCTGTTTTTTTTTTTGGTACTGGGGATTGAACCCAGGGGCACTCCACCACTGAGCCACATCCCCAGCCCTATTTTTAATTTTTAATTTAGAGACAGGGTCTCACTGAGTTGCTCAGGGCCTCACTAAGTTGCTGAGGCTGGCTTTGAACTCGCGATCCTCTTTCCTCAGCCTCCCAAGTGCTGGGATTAGAGGCGTGCACCACTATGCCCTGCTAAAATTGGTTATTTTTTAATAGAACTTTCTGAAAACATTTCTACAAACTAGCCTGGTTTACCACAGGCATTGGGAAAATGGAGGGGACTTTGATGGTAATACCTTTTCTTTGTTACTGCTCCCAAGTTCCAGCTCTGACTGTAACTGTTAAGAAAACAATTTGGCCTAGCAAGACCAAATAAATATAAAAGAAAACAGTTTTACTGGAATATAAAACACAGGGCTGGGTTTAGCTCCGTGGTAGAGCACTTGCTCAGCATGGGCAAGGTCCTGGGTATGCTCCCCAGCACTGCAAAACAAACAAAACACAAAAAACAGAACAGAAACTAGACTTGAACAAAAATTTTATAATGTCCCCTTTGCAATAAAATTCAGAGGATGTTTTCCCTTTTACAAAGCCTTCAATTTTCTTGTCAGTTTTGCATAGTAGATATAATAGATCTTGCTCAACCTGCTAGTCAATCAAAAGGAAGCTTTTAAGTCTTCTTTTAAATACAAAGTTACAAAATGTGCAGCCCAGTGGTGGATGTTCCCACTAAGGGACAAACTGCAAACTATTACACATCAACACATGTTTTAAGTGAATTAATTTCCAGAAATTTGCAAAGCATTAACTAAATGGTTTGAATTTAATTATAATCATATTTCCTGACTCAAGTATGTGTGACTTTGGCATATACTTGACACCAATATACCTATACAGATCATCTGATTCGGTTGCATGAGCTGCCAGTTCAGTAGAAATTAGGCAAACTCACTTTTTTTTTTTACCACATTAATCTTTACTCTTAGAGTTAGCAACCTTTCATAAAACTTGTATCTTAGTGATAAGGACTAAACACAATAATATATAATGTTACTAGATACAAGAATATTAGTGTAGACTGAGCATGAAATGTAATAAACGGTGCTCGCTTCGGCAGCACATATACTAAAATTGGAACGACACAGAGATTAGCACGGCCCCTGCACAAGGATGACACGCAAATTCGTGAAGAGTTCCATATTTTTTCAAGATGGATCAAGGACCTAGGAATTAGACCAGAGACCCTGCACATAATAGAAGAGAAAACAGGTCCAAATCTCCATCATGTTGGCCTAGGACCAGATTTCCTTAACATGACTCCCAAAGCGCAAGAAATAAAAGCACGAATCAATGATTGGGATAGAGTCAAACTAAAAAGCTTTTTCTCAGCGAAGGAAACAATCAGCAATGTGAAGAGAGAGCCTTCAGAGTGGGAGAAAATCTTTGCCACACACACTTCAGACAGAGCACTAATCTCCAGAATCTACAAAGTGCTCAAAAATCTTCACACCAAGAACACTAATAACCCAATCAATAAATGGGCCAAGGAAATGAACAGACACTTTACAGAGGAAGATCTACAAGCAACCAACAGATTTATGAAAAAATGTTCAACATCCCTTGTTATAAGAGAAATGCAAATCAAAACCACCTTAAGATTTCATCTTACCCCAATTAGAATGTCTTTTATTAAGAATACAGGCAACATCAGGTGTTGGCGAGGATGTGGGGAAAAGGGTACGCTCATACATTGCTGGTGGGAGTACAAGTTGGTATAGCCACTCTGGAAAGTAGTGTGGAGATTCCTTAGAAAACTTGGAATGGATCCACCATTTGACTCAGCTATCCCACTCCTTGGCCTATACCCAAAGGACTTAAAGTCAGATTACTACAGTGATGCAGCCACATCAATGCTCATAGTTGCTCAATTCACAATAGCTAGATTGTGGAACCATCCTAGATGCCCTTCAATAGAGGAATGGATAAAAAATTGTGGTATATATACACAATGGAATATTACTCAGCCATAAAGAAGAATAAAATCATGGCATTTGTGGTGAATGGATGATGTTGGAGACTGTCATGCTAAGTGAGATTAGCCAATCCCAAAAATCCAAAGGTGGAATGATCTCTCTGATAAGTGAATGATGATGCATTATGCGGGGTGGAAGGGAGGCAAGAATGGAGGAAGGATGGATAGCATAGAGGGAAGGGAGGGGTGGGGTCGGGATGGGGGTGTAAGAATAATAACAGAATGAGACAGACATCATTGCCCTGTGTACATGTATGAATGCACAGATGGTGTGACTCTACTTTGTGTACAACCAGAGAAACAATAGCTGTACTCCATTTGTGTTCAATGGATCAAAATTAAATGAATTAAAAAAATAATGAAGTGTAATAAACGTCCCATGCCAACAGAACTCAATGTAATGGCTTTGATTCTCCTTCTAACTCTCATTGCCAGCCACAGTGATTGAGAGTGTGGTTGCCTCAGATTTCTTTTTGCTCCAATAAAGAGCTGCTGTTGAAAACTTGCCTGCCCCCTAACTCTCTACTTCCTTGACCCGATACAATATTTTCTGTTGACAAAACCAGGGAACCAAACAGTAGCAAGTAGTGAAAATGTTCTCTACTCTCACTGAGCAAGTGGACACAGCCTCCGTGCTGGAGCCTGGGCCAGTGAGAGTCTACATTTCAAGTGGTCCCTCTGAAGCATCCATTCATCCATTCATTCAACAAGCAATTCTTGATCTCTTTCTGCGTCCCAAACATATACAAATAATCTGACTGCTGAGTCGCTGCTATGGACAGGATTACAGTGGAGTGGGGAGGAAGATGAATAAGCAAATAACGCGCCTGAAAACCAGTTACTACAACGGAGGCTTTTAAGTAGATGTGCGGGGGTGTCAGGATGGAGGCCGCAGAGAAACCGAGCACAGGGGTCAGGATCTGGGAGTGCCGGCAGATGAGGCGGACAAACACGAATGGCTTGGGGCCAATGCGGAAAGGCATTTGACGTCATCCTGAAGGCAGTGTAGAGTCTGAGTGAGTAGAGAGGTTATCAGAAGCCTGCTCCCTGGAGAATTGGCTGGTTTTGCACAGTGGACTAGATGTGGTGGACAGGTCCCCTGCGTGGTGGTATTGTCCCTAATACTTACCACAAGGCACTTTGCTATCTCTGCTTCATCCCAGGACTAGCACTGCAGGTGAGCCGGTGGAATTGTTAGGAAAACCGTTTTGCCAGAAGTTGTCACTCGTTATTTTTCAATAGTGAACGAGTGGCCCCAGCAGCCTGGGTCATTATTACCACACTAATACTCATGGTGTTCTACTGTGGGTAGACTTGGCCTTCTGTCTAAGAGCTGCATGTTTGAGGAGTTCTTACTGACACTGAAAAATACAGGATGAGGCTCTCTGCTGGCACCTACTTGGGACGTTGGCTCAATTACAGGCCCCAGCCATGGAGATTGTATAATCGAATGCCACCGTCAGTGAAGGGGACATTCTAACCTAAACACTATTGGTGACGGGAGGGCAGGGCTCCTGCCAAATGTATCAGTAGAGGATGAGAAATGCACACCCTGGAACGAACACCTGCAAATGGGATCAGAGGCACATCTGGACCTGGAAAGTTGCCAGATACTAATCCTCCAAGAATGGCCATCTCCAAAGAACACGTGGCTGAAAACCTATCAGAATGGAATTCAGAAATGCTCATGGCCATTCCTTATTCCCTGCACGGGGGAACCTTGATTATTCCCTTGACAGAAAAACTAAGGACTGCACCACAACAGCGAATCCGAATCTGAGTAGGGTGGCTCACCATGGGAGCGGTTTACTGCAAGAATCCTAAAAATGCATGGAATGTAAGAGAAACCTTCCTGTCACTGGAGGAAGCATTAGGAACCTTCCCTTCCCCTTGGTCACCACTCCCACCTCACCCCCCACTAAAGCCATGAGGCCAAGCTCACCTTGCATGACCAAGATGGTGGCTGAAACTGTGGTTCTTACCATGAGGCTCTTGATGAGCAGCTTCACAAAGGTGTAGGAAAGCATCTGAGGAATGATCTGGCTCACACCACAAGGAGTAGATAGATGTCAGGATGGATGGACAGACCTGGAGGTTGCCTGGTGTCAGCCTGCTTTTGAGAGTTTTCCCCAGGCATTCTCCCAGGACTGGAAATATCCAGCATGGAGCCAATGGCATCCATTCTATACCTGCCGCAGAAGAGTACACTTGCCAGCAGAGGTAGGTAGTTCAGAGGAATTACTCAGTATCTGCAAACTAAATGTTTAGGACTGAAATTTCTGCTAACAAAGTGGACAATCTAATTTGAAAACACTTTCACTATAAAACACTATAAAAATGCTTGATAGCAATTGCAAATGTCTCTTTAAATGCATATCTAAACTAGCAAGGCCTGATAGTGATCTAAAGGCTTAGGAATTTAGGAAACCCAGTTTAATCCCTATATAGAAGTTGGTCATATACTTCATCTGTGAAAAATAATAGACAAAAATGAGAATCTCTGGTGTTGCCTTGTTAAACTGATCCTAGTTGCTGGTATTGCTGATTCACAAATAGAAAATATATAAAATCTATGATATTCCCATTCTAAAAACAAAGCAAGAGTTCTTGCCCTTAATAATTCAGTTCTACAGCCCTTGAGATCAGTGGCCCACACAAAGAAGGAGAGCTGAGCAGGGCATTGGGCTGGCAGAATCAGGAGGTTGGGTTTCATACAGAGATGGAGCAAATAAGGAAATATATTGAGGATAATGGGAGTCAGATTTCTCATTGTTGAAAGGAGAAGTAACAAATATGGAAAGGGAAGAAGCTACAATAAACCACGTAGTATTGCATTGGAATTGTAAGTATCAATGTATCCTGAAGGTTTTCGGTACTTATGGGGGTGGGGTGGGATGTGCATATATACATATATTTTCTAGTTTTGACTATTAGAAGAGCCTAAAACAGTGAGCTCTTGACAACAATGAGTACACCTAGCATCAAAATCTTAGTTTATAAATACCATTTTCCATTAAAAGTTGTACCCCATTTGTGTACAATGAATCAAAATGCAGTCTGTAAAAATAAAAGTTGCACGATAGTTAAGAGATAAGAAATGACATAATTTTCCACTTTTGTAATGTGTGAAATGATAGTTTGTGAGGTCATGTTATGGTTAAGCTGAAATATAACCTTATGATTCTTCAAAGGGAATGTGGAATAGCTGGTTCTCCAAATTACTCTAAATACTAGAGATCAATTTATCCATAATGGCATCTTTGTACATGCAAATATCACATATCTTTGAAACAAAAAAGAAATTGTGGTATGGCTATGTAGATTTTTCTCCTAATCTGCATTTCTTCAATCTATAAAGAGTATAATCTGAAAAGAGAACTGTTGGGAAATATATTCTGGATTACATACATATATTAATATCATTGATTGCCGGGTACGGTGGCCTATGCCTGTAATCCCAGCACTTGGGAGGCTGAGGCAGGAGATCCTGAGTTCAAAGCCAGCCTCAGCAACTTGGCGAGGCCCTAAGCAACTCAGTGAGACCCTGTCTCTAAACAAAAAAATACAAAATAGGGCTGGGGATGTGGCTCAGTAGTGGAGTGCCCCTGGGTTTAATCCCCAGTAAAAAAAAAAAAAAAAAATGCTGATTATCCATGTTCATCAATAAAGAAATGTACCAATGCCAACAACAACAAAAAATAGAAACCAAAGCTGAGGAAAATTACAAGATGAGCCTTGAACATCTGAGTGAGCTAAAAAGTCAGGAAGCTCTCAAAGTATGACAGAGATAAGTCAAAAGTGAAGGGTTATGGAAAATAATATTCCTATAAGAAAACTCCCCCAAGAAAATGGACACTGTGGCTCCAAAAGTGGGAAAGGAAATTGGCCGAAAGTTAAAGCTCTCCCAGTGCTTTCCTGATGACAATGAGCCCTAAAGGAAAAGGGTGGGTATAGAATTCGAGGCCCTAAACCTTGACCTTCCCCATGTCAACCTAGTCCTGAGTGACACTGGGCAAGATTTGAATACTCATCCTTCGAGTCTGGTTTTAGCCTGTACAGCTGGCCCCTGATGGTGGAAGCTGCAGTACACAACGATTACATCCTCCTCCTCATACCCTATAAAACCCGAAATCCCCCCCCCCAACTGACGGCCATTTCCCATCCAGAAAGTGAACCCGAATGCACCCAAATCTGCGAAGGAATAAAGGCTTCTCTGAATCCGTCCAGGTCTGCCTCCCATCCTTTTGCACTTACAAAAAGAACACAGCAGCCACCTTGAATGTGCTCCCACTAGCTAAATCTGGGGCGATTCGAGCATCAAAAGAAAATGATAATAAGAGATTATAAATCCATTGACTAAAAAAGGAATCTATACTGAGAAAGAGTTGGGAAAGCCCAACCTCACAGTGGCATTCATCCAACAAATGGAGAGGGAATTACAGAATTAGAAAAAAATCTCCTCTTAGTAATAATTTAAGCAAGACAACCGAAAGTTTGATGAGGAATAGGATATTTACATAGTCTCAACTAAGTCCTGATTTTAAAACATCAGCGAAAACAACCTGAAAGGTACCACTTGCGCAAGTGATTGATGAGCATCATCGGCCGGCTGCAATGCAGATATGGCCACGTCCAAGAGCCACACCACACATGACCGTTCCCAGAAATGGCATCAGGAAACCAAGAAGCTGTTCCTGAGAAACATGGTTTTCCAAGAAGCACAGGAGGGGCCGAGGTGATGGCAAGGCCATGAGTGCACACCAAAGCTATCAGGACCCTCGCAAATCCCAGGGCAGTCAAGTCAAGGTCCTCACAGGCTCCAGCCGCAGTTCATTTGCCTTGTCCACCTTGCCTACACAAGCCCAGGGAGCCTGCTGGTGCACCACGGCAGGGGTCCCCTATCACCAGTGTCTCGGACTCTGGTGGCCAATGTTGAAAGCCAAGGCCAAGGCGCAAACTGAGGCCCCAGCTCAGGTTCCCAAGAGTGCCTAGGCCCCAGAGAGGCCTCATCTGTCCATGTGGGGCAGAAGGACTGCAGTCCTCCTGGGCTGCTCTCTGCATGGAGATGGTGTCTTCTACGTTATCTGTATAAATAAACCTGATGGGGGAGCAAACATTAGTAATAAGACAAACAGAACCACGTGCACCTGACAGATGCAGGAAGAACAAGAACCACTTCTGTGAAATTCCTACCCAAACTGCCTATCCTGAAACCATGAGAAAGCATCAGACAAACCCAATCCAAGGAACATCTATGAAAAAAATGGCCTGTCATCTTCAAAACGTCAGTGTCTGAAGACAAGGCAAGACTGAAGGGACCATTCCAGGCTGAAGGCGGCCACGGACGCATGGCAACTGGGTGCAGTTCTGGATCCTGGACTGCATCAGTGGACTGAGACCTCGCTCAGAGGACTGGCAGCCCTCCCAGGGGTAATCCAGGGTTAGTTTTCTGTCTTGTTGCTTGGACCGCGTCTACATGCAAGTGTCCTTGGCTGTAGGCCACATCAACTCGAGTTTTCAGGGGTGAGAGGAATCATACTTGAAACATACTCTCAAATTATTCAAGGACTAAAAGAAGTTCTTTGAACGATTCCACATATTTAAAAAGTTTTTTAACTGTAAGAAGCTGGAGCACACTGAGGTCAGTAAGACCCACCACAATGGACACCATTGGTCTGACAGAGGTCTTGTCACCCTTTCTGAGCCAATCCC
>JAJEJO010001236.1:423902-467453 GCA_020662805.1 Glaucomys volans
TTCTCCACAAAGTCTGGAACTTTCCTGAGTGGTGGTGGCAAGAGTATTCACAGGAGGCAGAAACTGCCAGTCAGGGAATATGGCAGCTCATGGGCACAGGGGAACCTGGAGGCTACATTCTCTTCTCAGAGAATGTTTAAAAGTTTAGCCATTTCTCAGTGTGTATTTCAGCTCTCAACAGGGACGCTGTGGGGAAAGGCCAATTTCAGCATTTCAGCAATGAAGGATAAAGAGCAAGAATAACTGTCCCTGCTAGTCAGGGAGGCAGTTCTATATTCAAGGAGAGCTCAGTATTTCCCGAGTCGAACCTGTCATCCCATCCTACTTATTACTTTTTTCCTTTTGCTGTAGTGGGATGGAACCCAGGACCTGCACATGCTGGGCAAGTGCCCCACCACTCAGCCACACCCCAGACTCTGTCACCATGTTCAAAACAGACACTTAATGTGAGTTTTTCTCTGTCAACTTTCTAAGGCCTCAAGTCCCCGAGGTTAGCTGAAGGCCTGGAGAGGAAGGAGAGGTCTGCTGAGTATAAATGTTCCCAGAGCACCAGGGACACCACAGTGACGTCAACATGCATGCGTTCAGCCCCAGGCACTGAAGATATTCCCCCAGTTGCTTCAGGATGACCAGTTGTCATTCTCCTCCAATTTTCTTTTCCTCTGTTTAATTTTAAGAGGAGTGCAACGATTTGCAATGAGAGCAAAAGCAAACCTCCTCCCAGCTCTGAAATATTGGTAGGGTCTTAATACTCCTGATGGAGGGCTGATGGGTTCTGCAGAAGTAAGAAGAATCTAGGGTCATAAGCTGACACAGAAGGTGGGGAAGGAGTCCTAGGGAGTAAGTTCGTTTCTTCATCACCCGAGCACCCGCTGTCTCAGCAGCACCTCTAGAGCCCACAGTCAGTAAGGCTCCACCCCTAGTGCCTCAGGACTGTGCTCGGGTCTGCACAGAGGGGCTCCAAATCTAAAGGAGAGAGACTTCCCTTTGGAGACACCCTCCCCCAGCTCTGTACCTTCTCTACTAGTTGACCTCAGGCAAGATAATTCACATCTCTTGCTCTCAGTTTTCTTTCCCATAAAACTGAAGACCAAGTTGGGCACAGTGGGGCACACCTGTGATCCCATCAACTCAGGAGGCTGAGGCAGGAGGATCACAAGTTCTAGGCCAGTCTCTGAAACTTAGACCCTGTTTCAAAATTTTTTTAAAAAAGTTTTTTTAAGGGCTGGGGATGTGGTTCAGTGGTCAAGTGCCCCTGAGTTTGATCCCCAGTGCCAAAAACAGGAAAAAAAAATTAAGACCATGACAGTTCTTCCTGTAGGGGCTTGTACAGATTAAAAAATAGCAGTGACCAGAGTGTATCTCAGCGGTAGAGCACTTGCCTAGTATTCATTCAAGGCCCTGGGTTTGATTCCCAGCACCACACACACACACGCACACACACACACACACACACAAGGTAACACTGATAGCATACTTAGTACAGTGCCCAACACATGGTTAGTGCTTAGGAAACACTAGTTGTTAACAAGTGAACCATGACATGAGCTGTCAAGCCACCTCTGGCTTTGAGAACAGGAGCCTTGGCCATTTTGGTTTATGTATTAGTTTGCTAGGGCTGCTATAACAAAACGGCACAGATTGTGTGGCTGAAACAACAGAAATCGATTTCCTTGTCATTCTGTAAAATGAGAAGTCTGAGGTCCAGGTGTCAACACCGTTGGGTTTTCCTGAGGCCTCTGACCTGGATTGGTAGATGGCCTTCTTCCCCCTGTGTCCTCATGTGATCTTCCCTCTGCACCCGGCTGTGTCCAAATTTTCCCTTCTTGTAAGAACACCAGCCTTTTGGATTAGGTCTCAACCTGATTTCCTTACTTTAACTTAATCCCTTCCTTAAAGAACCTATTTCCAAATACAGTCACATTCCAAAGTACTTGGGGCTAGGGCTTCAACACAGAGTATTTTTGTTTTGTTTTGTTTTTTCTTTGTGGGGATATAACTCAACCCATAACTGTTTGGAAAACCTATCTACTTTGGTTGGACCTTTTCCAGAAAGTGAAATAAGCTTTGAAGAGACTAGGAAAAGGAATTTTCTGCTCTGTTCTCCCCACCGTCACCCCACTTTCCAGGGTGTGGCACAGGAGGGGGCCAGCTGGGGAGCCCAAGCTGCCTTGCTGTTAAACAGATTCCTCCAACACCAACTGCTACCAAATGCACAGCCCCACCTGCCAGGAGCTGAATCGTGCCCTACCCCAAAATTCGTCTGTTGAGGTGTCAACACCCAGTGCTTCAGAAGGTGATCTGTGGGGAGAGAGGGTCTTTAAGGAGATAATCAAATTGCAAATGAAGTCATTAGTGTGGGCTCTAATCCACTATGCCTGGAAACTTGGATCTAGAGGCACCCAGGGAAGAGGATGTAAAGACACAGGGCCATGTCTGAGGCAGGGAGAGACCTGGAACTGATCCTTCCCTCAGCCCTCAGAAGCACCCAAGCCTGTCCATACCTTGATCTTGGACTTCTACCCTCTGGGATGGTGAGGAAATTGGTTTCTGCTGTTTTAGCACCCACTCTGTGGTACTTGGTTATGGCATGCTAGAACACCATGCTTCCTTTACCTATTGGACAATGTAATCGGCGTCTCTGGTAGGCTGGGTCTGCAGACACGGTGCTGAATTAGGTAGGTTTCCTACCCGTAAGAGGCACATAGGTTTAGTGGAGGAGAGGGGAAATTACATTGAAAAAATTTTGGATTCAATATGGCTAGTGTTCCATTGCTTTGTGAAGTGAGAAATATCTTTTATTTTAGTTTTGGGGTAAATCAGAGGCTTTTGCTGAGAAGGAGGCATTCAACCCAACTGCCCAAGTCACCCCATCCAGTCCAGCCACCTCCTGTCCTTCCTCCACACAGGACCAGAGAGTTATGGAGAAAGGCAAATCAGATCTTGCAGCTCAGGCCTCCCCCGCCCCTCCCTGGCTTGTGGCATTTCAGTGACTGACCTTTGTCCAGGACAAATCAAACTCCTTCAAAGGGCACCTGCCCCAGCACAGCCCCTGCCTCCGCCACACTTGATGGACTTCCCACCACAAAAGCCCTGGCTGCCCACTGCCGGATGCTCTTCCTTCCCCTCTTGGCTTGATTGATCTTCCACCTCCAGATCTCAGCCTAGTTATCATTTCTTTTTTTCTTTTTTTTTTTTTTTTTTGTTTTTTTTTGCGGTGCATGCGAGGCAGGCTCTCTACCAACTGAGCTACATCCCCAGCCCAGTTATCATTTCTTCTAGAGAACTTTCCTCCAGCATCCAGCTTGGGGCAACTCTCCCTCACAACTCTGGCACCACATGTAGCCAGGACATCTCCTTATCATGGCTGAATTATTTTTTTAAATGTATTTGTGTAATTTTTTGATTACTCCAAGCTTCGTGAAGGCACGACTACCTTTGTTCACTCTAATGTCCTTAGTGCCTGGTCGCATAGTAGGAGCTCTACAAACATTGGTTGAATCAATGAGTGAATGGGACAAAACTGTCCCCAGAATTTACAATTTGGGAAGCAGCTATAGTATTTGAAAAACAAAAGTATTAGTGGCCGGGCACGGTGGCGCACGCCTGTAATCCCAGCACTTGGGAGGCTGAGGCAGGAGGATCGCGAGTTCAAAGCCAGCCTCAGCAACTTAGCGAGGCCCTGAGCAACTCAGTGAGACCCTGTCTCTAAATAAAATACAAAATAGGGCTGGGGAATGTGGCTCAGTGGTGAAGTGCCCCTGGGTTCAATCCCCAGTACCAAAAAAAAAAAAAAAAAAGAAAAAAAGAAAAGTATTAGTGAACATGGGCCAGGTCAGCAAACATTGAGCATTATCGTGGACACTATTTTTTTGCAAAGTTGTTTATTGTTACGAAACTTCTCTGTGAAAATTAAATTTCTCCTATCAGATTAGAACATATTTCCTGAGTATTTACTTAATTTTCTATTCACTACAAAATCTCTCATTACACTTTCTGAGGATCTTTAAGTACCTTAATAAATCTTTTTTTTGAAACAACCAGTCACTCGTTGACTATTGAAAACTGATAGGTTTCATTGCCAGACTCGAAATTCTCTAGGCCTCCCGGATTTAATTCCAATGAATTGAATACTGAAGGAGTTTGAAGGAATTGTAGGGCAAAGGTGCACCTTTCCATGAGGTCCATAATCGATGTACAAAATGTTTAATGGGTTGTGCTGGTGTAAAGAGGATTATGAGTCCAGGCCCAGCCCTGGTGCATGTAAGGTAAGCAAATATTCCAGGGGAGCAAGATAAGTGCCACCAGGGGAATGTGCAATATGCTACTGACCTCGCATCGCCTGTTGAAAACATCAGACATGCGATCCCCAGCTCCCACCCCTCACTCCGCGTCAGGACTGGAGAAGGAGCTAGACCTAATTACACCCCTTGTTCACCAGCAGAGCCATTGATTTGATGTCTATCCTCCCTGGACTTGTAGAAAAAGCCAGCCAACATGTTTCCCTACATTGTCAGTTTTGGAGAGAAAATCGCTTCCTTCGTCCTCTGTGACCTTGGACTTGTTCACCAGTGCCTCCCCACAGGGTAGAATTCCTGTTTCATTTTATGGTTGGTCTTTTGGCACTGAGTTCCTCCAAGGAGAAGAATTAATATTTCTTAAATCATCTGATTTTTGAGTAAGTTCTCCTTGATTTCTAGGTTCCTTAAAAATATCAAAACTAAAAAAAAATTGTAAGTTTGAAGTGAGCAGGGGAGTCAGATCATGAGAACGCAGGTTCAGCCTTCGTGTAGTTGCCCAAACAGTGTAGAAATTGAGATGGAAAATGAGAACTGTTAACTCACATGCAAATGCTCTTTTAACTACAAGCACAGTTTACTATTAACTACTTCTTTTCTGACCCCATTGAGTCAAATTGTTGTGCTGAATTAAAAATGTTTTCTGCTCTTTCTTTCTTTCTTTCTTTCTTTCTTTCTTTCTTTCTTTCTTTCTTTCTTCCTATTTATTTATTTATTTATTTATTTATCTTTTTGGCAGGGGGAGGGTTCTGGGCATTGAACTCAGGGTCTTCTGCAGGCTAACCAAATGATCCACCACTGAGCCATACCCCCAGACCAAATGCATAAAATTTTAATCCATCAGGACTCAGTAGGTTCTCAAAATATTAACAAATAAAGGTGTTATAAACTATCTGCCTTCACAATTTATAGGGTTTCTTCTGTATCATTATTTAACAAAAGATGTCCTTTCTAAGTAGGGGCAGCAGGTGGGACCAGTGCCTCTTTGCTTCCCTGGACCCTGGCAATAACCCCTCAGCCAGACATGTGCAGTTTATGATAAAGCCCAAAGTCATTCATTCCTTCTTCCAACCATTCATTCAGAGAATACTTTCCAATACCTCTGTGTGTGCCAGGCACTGTGCTAGGCCCTGAGGAAAGCTAGGGACAGCAGACAAAGTGCCTGCCTTCACAGGTGTCTTTCCAGAAGGCAATGCAGACCATACACAGGAGCAGGTCACAGGCATGCTCATGTCTGATGAAGGCAGCGGATGAGGCAGAGGCTGGAGCCGATGAGAGCACTGTTGTAAATAGGACGATCAGGAAGGCTCTCTGAGGAGGGGACATTGGAGCACAGAACTCAAAGAAGTAAGAGATGGAGCCATTGCACATCAGGGAAAAACAAATGCCAGGCACTGGGACAGGAGTCTAGAAACTTTCTGTTTTATTTTATTGATTTATTTTGTTCTATTTTATTATTTTATTTTTATCATTTTTAAATTTTAATTTATTTTTTTGCAGTACAGGGGATTGAACACGGGGTGCTTTACCACTGAGCTATATCCTCAACCCTTTCTATGTTTTTATGTTGAGACAGGTCTCTCTAAGTTTTCCAGGCTGGCCTTGAACTTGCAATTCTGCCTCAGCCTCTCTGAGTCACCATGCTCTGCTTTTTTTCTATTTTAATCAAACCAGAAGCAACTCATTCTAAGTTCACCTCTGAGGACATCAACTGTTTGGAGCAACTCAGTGCCATTACAGCTATGAGAACTTGATGGAATGATCTGTTGATCTGCAAAAATTTAAAATATTTCTTTTTTTATACCTTCCAGCAGCTGATGTATGTATGTGCGCATGTGTGTGTCATGTCATGGGATGGGTTGGGGCAAGTTCAGGCCAATGGAACAAAATTTGGTGGACGGTGCCCTCAGAAGACTATTTAAAAAGAGACAGTCAAAGGCTGGATGTTTTCTTTGATGTGTGGAAGCTAATTCACAATAAGGGCAGAGGACAGGGAAGAACAGAGTTACTTCATATTAGGTAAAGGGGGAGGGGGTGGGGAAGGGGCTTGGGGGCAGGAATGATAGCAGAGTGAAACAGACATTATTACCTCATGTACACGTATGACTACATGACTGACATAATCCTGCAATATGTATAATCAGAAAAATGAGAGATTACACTCTATTTATGTAGGATCTACCAAAACGTACAAATGCATTCTGCTGTCATGTACAACTCATTAGAACAAATAAAATAATTTTTTTTAAAAAAAACAGACAGTCACTGGGCATAAACCTTTGACCCAGAGCCCTTTTCCTGCCCTAAACACAGATGTGATGCTAGTCAGAGTACTGACCTCAAACCTACAGGTGACAACCATGGGACAATGGTCACATGCCATGAAGTGCTAAAGCTAGAAGCAGCCTGGGTTCCTGGTGGCCTGTGGGCAGTGCACATCTGGGACCAGCCGTTCACAGGCTTTCTAGTGTGCACCAAAGAAGCCAAAGGAAACCCCTGACTCTGCTCAGCCAGACCCTCAGGGTTCTGTGGGATACTAAGGATACGTGATCATGTAGAGAGGTGGTCTTCCACATTTGAACATCAGCTTGATTATTAGCAGAACTCATAGGAGGAATTACTAAAAAGAATCAATTCCTGAATCCAAACTCCTGTGCCACACTTCACAAGAAAAGAGCAAGGTGTTGAAAAAGACTCTGGTTCTTGTTCCTTCATGTCCATGAGATCCAGAGAATAGGTATTGGCCTTGGAGCTGGGGATCCTGGGTCCTGACAACACAGACATGGCCCTCAGATGCCAGTTTTACAGCTGATAACAATGGTTCAGGCCAGTCCCCCCATTTTTTCAGGGGTCTGAGTGTAGCTCTGTGGCATAATACTTTCCCTGTGTCAAGAAGCCGCTTCTGTGTCGGAAGGTGCTAACCACACTTCTGCAGGGCTGATTCTTACAGCTACCTCTGCACAACTTTCCACATGTGTGGAGGTTAAGAATTACACTCTTGTTCTCACACTTCGGTGAGATGAAGACTTGCTGTAAATGCCAAACTAACACTGCAAGAAAGTTCTAGAAAATTCTAGATAACATAATCGACACTCAATGATTTGTGTCTTTTCTAAAAAGTATCTTCTACTGCTCAGTTATTGCTCCGAGCATTCAAATTAATTTCAATATGACTTTCTTGTACCTTATTTTGGAAGCTTATTTGCTAAGAGAAAACAAAATTGTAACGAAATCTGAAGTATCTTATAGATGATAGTAGGCTTTGGACTATGCACACATTTAAATCATATATGTAAATTATGTCAACAACTTCAAAGTATTAGTGTAGAGAATTAAAGACCTATTTATCTTTTAAACTCCCTTGGGCTGGGGATATAGCTCAGTTGGTAGAGTGCTTGCCTCCCATGTACAAGGCCCTGAGTTCAATCCCCAGCACTACACACACACACACACACACACACACACACACACACACACAAAAGGTATTAATTAGACTCCCTAACAATGGAAGGAGTATTGGCAAAATGAGATTCTTTTAAAATTATTAATTTCTTTGTCTGAGCTCTTTCCTTCAATAATATTCACTCTGAGTTACAAAAGCACTGATACCCATTCTACACTTCCTTCAGAGAACCTCGAGGACATGACTTACATGTGACAGTAGAATAAAGAAAGAATGGTCACAAAAATGCTCTGCCTGTCCTGATGCTTCAATGGCTATATGATCATCCAAATTTATAACAAGATTAAGATAGCCACAGTGACCTATAATGAGTCGAGTTTTAAAGGCATTGGGATTCTTGATTGTAAGGGACAGAAATTCAACTTAACTAGGCGTAGCCAAGAAAAGGGGATTCATCCATTCCCTTAAACTGACAGATTCAGAGGGGTGGCAGAGCTGCACCCCGGAGCTCCAACACAGTCTCCTGGACCCAGTCCCCCTTCCTCTCACCTCTTGCTTCTTTCTTCTACTTTACTTAAATTTCAGTGAAGTTCTCCCAATGTGGTGCCTCTTGGCAACACCAGGTGGACATCCTAACAGTTCAGAGCCATTTCTCAGCCTCCCAACAGTTTTTTAAAAATCCCCCAATGAGTCTCCTTGGAGGAGCTAAGGATCACTACAGAGCTCAAGCCCATGGACAGGGGATTCCATCCACCTTCTCTTTGGCCATGTTTGGGTCAGGATCTCGAACTTAGAGGTAAGGTTCTCACCCGCTCACCAGAGCAGAGGATGGAGACTGGGAGTGAACAGATCTCTAAGGCAAATGTGGGCTCTGTTGCTCCAAGAAAGGGGGAAGAATGTTAGGGACGTAAAAACCAGAAACGTCTGTGATAGACTTGAACAGCACTTCTGGCTTCCAACCCTAAAATATAATACTGTGTTAATTTTTTCCCTCTATTCCCCATTCAGTTGTAAATTCCTTGAACAAGGGAACAGGATTGCTTGATTATGGCTGCCTCTCCTTCCCAGTTCTCTGCTTTGAACACTATCTACCATTTGTCTGACTCTCAATAAATGGTTCTCAGTGGCTGATACCAGCAACAAGTATTCAAGTTACAACTGCAAGTAACAGTTACATGAGTTCTTTTAAAAGCCTTGCTCATTTCAGTTCCTACTACCTTAACCTTTGACTCTCTTTAAGGCAGGCTGAGTCTCTTCGGTGTGATCGTGAAATGATCTAACATTTAAACGCTTAAGACTCTTCTCTCCCCATTGTGTGTTCCTGGCAGCCTTGTGGAAGATAATTGGACCATGCACACAGGGTTTGTATCTGGGCTTTCTGTTCTACTCCTTTGGTTCATACGTCTTTATTTCAGTACCATGCTGACTGTTCTCACTGTTGTAAATGTGTGAAGCCAGGAAGTGTGAAGCCTCCAGCTTTGTTTTTCTTTTTCAAGATTGTTTTGTCCGTTCAGGGTCTTTTGAGTCTTTAGTTTTTTTCTTTCCTTTTCTGTGTGTGTGTGTGTGTGTGTATGTGTGTGTGTGTGTGCTGTGACAGGCTGACAAATCTGGCTCCATGGAAATGTTACAGGCCAGGCTACGTGGGAAATGACTAAACAGACTCCATCTTGCTCTGAGACTTCATGTTATGTAGGAAATGAGCTTCTCCCATGGGAACGCCCTGCCTCTGTACCCATCAGCACTTGCTTAGCTTCCCCCATGAGGACACCCCGCCTCTGTACCCATCATTAGTTACTCAGCATGATGTGTTTAGCAATACGAAATGGCAATTCTTACGTGATTCTTATTTCTCCTAAAACAATGCCCCATGTGAAAGGTGATATCAACAATGATACCGTGGATGTTAGTAATCATTCTTTAGTTTGTACCTAGGTAAAGGTCATTCTGACCCACTTCCCCCTCTGCTCATGATTTCCATGATGTAAGTTTGTAATTTCGAATCATAGCAACAGACAGTTATGATTGATGTGATTTTTAGTATAAGAACCCCTGCAACCCTGTGGTCAGGGCTGTTCTCCCAATAGCCATTTTTGGGGCATTGTCTGAGACAGTCAGCCAGCCGGCTTAATAAAGACTCTCAAATTTGGATTTCTCAGTGATGAATGGTCTGTTATTAAGTTGTACCCCATAACATGTCCATTCAGGGTCTTTTGAGATTTTGTATGAGTCTTTAGTTTTTCTCTTTTCTTTTCTTCTCTTTTCTGTGTGTGTGTGTGTGTGTGTGTGTGATTGGAAATCAAATCCAGGGCCTCCGACATGCTAGGCAATCACTCTACAACTGAACTACACTCCCAGTCCTATTTTTTAAAATTGTGAAACACGATCTTGTTAAATTGCCCAGATTGACCTCAAACTTGTGATCCTCCTTTTTCAGCCTCCCAGGTAGCTGGAATTACAGAAGTGACCACTATCCCTGGTTTCTGTGTGTTTTTTTCTATTTCTGGGGGGAGAATTGCTATTGTGTATTTTGGTAGGGATTACCTTGAGTCTGCAGATGCTTGGGAGTGACATAGAATATTAAGTTTTCTAATTCACATGACAGGAAGTCTTTCCATTTATTTATGTCCACTTTCTTCCAACAATGTTTTGTAGTTTTCAGTGTATAAATTTTTCACTTCCTTATGTCTATTCCTAAGTATTTTATTCTATTTGATACTATTTTAAGTGGGATTGATTCTTAATTTCCTTTCAGGATTATTTATTGTTTCTCTATATATAGAGAAGTGCAACTAATTTTTGTGTGTTGATTTTATATCCTGCAATTTTACTAAGTTTATCTAATAGTACTAATAGTTTTTAGATAGAATCTTCATTTGTTTCTATGTATAAGATCATGTCATCTGCAAACAGAGATAATTTAACTTCTTCCTTTCCAATTTAGATGTTTTTTTTTCTTTGACTAATTGTGCCATCTAGTACTATGTTGAATGGAAGGGGTGAGGTGGGCATTCTTGCCCTCTTCCTGATCTTAGATTAAAAGCTTTTAGTATAACATTGAGCAAGTCAACTGTGAATTTTGTTTAATAATGTTTATTATGTTAAGGTAATTTCCTTCTATTCCTTGTTTTGGGTGTTTTTATCACAAAACAGTATTGAATTTTATCAAGTGCTTTTTCTGCATCCATTGAGATGATCACGTGAGGTTCTCTCCTTCACTCTCCTGATTTTCATGTGTTGAACCATCCTTACATTCCAGGAGTAAATCCCAGCTCTTCATGGTTACAGCTCTTTTTTCATGCACTGTTGAATTCAGTTCACTAGTATTTTGCTCAAGAATTTTACATCAATATTTATTAGGGGGGCTGGGGATATAGCTCAGTTGGTAGAATGTTTGCTTCACAAGCACAAGGCCCTGGGTTCAATCCCCAGCACTGCAAAATATATATATATATATTTATCAGGGATGTTGGTTTGGAGATTTCTCTATCTTGACACTTTCTCTGTCTTTGATATCAGGGTAATGCTGGCCTCATAAAATGAACTTAAAAGTGTTCCATTCATTTTAATACTTTGGAAAAGGTTGAGAAAAATTGGTGCTAATTCTTCTTAAATGTTTGATAGGATCCTCCAGTGACACCATTTGGTCCTGGGCTTTTCTTTGTTAAAGACTTTTAACTACTGATCAATCTGCTCATTCATAATTGGCCCATTCAGACTTTATTTTGTCATGATTCAGTCTTGGTAGGTTGTTTGTTCTAGGAATTACTCATTTCCTCTAGTAACCCTATTTGTTGGCATTTAGTTGCTCTTAGTTGTCTTTATGATCCTGTTTAGTTCTCTGGCATTTAGTTAACCTGTTTCTTTTTTCATTTGTGGTTTTTGTTATTTGATCGCTCTCTTTCTCTCTTTCCCTAGTCTAGCTAAGGGTGTATAAGTTTTTTTTTTTTTTTTTTCTTCAGAAAATCAACTGAATTTCATTGATTTTTCTCATTGTTTTTCTTTATTTTTTTTCTAATATTCATTATCTCCCTCCTGCTAACTTTGGGTTTAGTTTTATTTTTTGTTTCTCCTTGTTCTTGTTCATTGAGGTGTAGTTAGTTGTTGACTTGTGATTTTTTCTTTTTTAACGTTGGTGTTCAGTGTTATCAACTTCCCCTCTTAGAACTGCTTTTGCTGCATCCCATAAGTTTTGGTATATAGTGTTTTCATTTTCATTCAACTCCAAATATTTTCTAATTTTTCCTGTGATTTGTTCTTTGATCCATTAGTTGTTCAGTGATGTGTTCTTTAATTTCCACACAGTTGTAAGTTTTCCATTTTTTAATTTATTCCTAATTTTATCCCATCATGTTCAGGAAAGATACTTGGCATGATTTCAATCTTCTTAAATTTGTTAAGACTAATTTTGTGACCTAACACAATCTGTTCTGGAGAATGATCCACGTGGACTTGAGAGGAATGTGTGATCTGCTAGTGAATGGAGAGCTATGTCTATGTTGGGTACTTAAGGGCCATAATGTTTGATGTTTTCTTATGGATTTTCTGGCTGGACAGTTTTTTACTTTCTTATTCTTCCTTCACTTCTTTTGATGCTCGTTTCATCATTCAGGTATGGTATATTGATGTTAGGTGCATATGAATACTGGTAATTGGTGTATCTTTATACACTATTGGTGAACCAAACTTTTTGTTTCTTGTGACAATTTATGACTTCAAGTCTATTTTGTCAGATGTGAGGATGGCTAGCCCTGCTCTCTTTTGGTTACCATTAGCATGGAATGACTTTTTCTGTCCCTTCACTCTCAGTCCATGTGAGTCCTTACATCTAAAGTAGACCTCTTATAGACAGAAAATACTTGGATCTATTCAGTTTTCCATCCATTTGGCCACTCTATATCTTCCGATTGGGAAATTTAATCAACTTGCATTTAAAGTAATTTTTGAGAAGGAAAGACTTACTATTGTCATTATGTCAACTGCTGATTCTCTTGTAGTCACTTTGTTCCTCTTTTGCTCTCCATCTACCTGCCTTTGTGTTTCATTGGTTTTCTTTGCAGTGACATACTTTGCTTTATTTCCTATTTGCCTTTGTGTATCTCCTACAGGTATTTTTCTAGTTACTGTGGGGATTACACAGAACATTTTATAACTATTTTTAGCTAGTAACTATTTAGCTTCTGTCTCACACAAAAACTATATTCCCTTACCTCTCACCTTCCATGTCACAAATTATATATTCTTTTTGTTTGGTTGGTTGGTTTTTGTTTTTTTGTTTTTGGTGGTACTGGAGATTGAGCCCATGGGTACTCCACCACTGAGTTACATCCACAGCACTTACCATTTTTGTTTTGAGACAGGGTCCTCCTAAATTGCCCAGGTTGGCCTCAAATTTGCAATCCTCCTGCCTCAGCCTCCTGAGTCACTGGGATTATGGGCATGTGCCACTGTCTATATTCTTATATTTTCTATACATTTATATCATTTTATAGCTATAGTAATTTTTTAATGCTTTTAGCTTTTAAGTTCTATAGCGGGTGTGAATGTGACTTATATGCCACAATCAGTGTTACGGTATTTTTGTATTTGTCTTTTTACCCACACCAAAGGGCTTTATATTTTCATATGCTTTCATGTTGCTGTGCAAATTGTTCATAGAGAAAAAATATTTATTTTTTGTTCAATTTTTCAGCATTCAAACTCCTGGTACTTCAGTAACCTCAGGGGGTTCTGTGCTTATTGTCTTCTTTACATATATATAATCTATCCCTTCAAGCTGAATAATTTTCAAGGTGTTGTAGGCTTTTGCTGGATTTCTTCCAGAACTTCAGGTCATACCAACCTAGTTTCTGAACTTAACAAGGACAAACCCCAACCTTCATGTACTAAAAAGTATTAATAGCTGACTCTCAGATAAGTCATTTTGTCCTTGGTCCCTGGCTATCTCTGATTGCATGCCCAGTACCCTGTCAAAATGTGGCAGCTCCCAACATCCATTAACAGTGAGCACTTGGCTGGGCCCCACCTGGCACGGTCCCGTGCAATGGCACGCCCTGTTTCAGAAAGCAGAGGTCCTGTAACCATGGAGCTTTTTGTAGAGGAGTTTTACAACATTACTTCCCAGAGAAGTCCCAGGCTGGATAGTCCCTCTTCTAATGCACCTTGTAGAACTCAAATGGAAAGCCCAGCTTTCTCAAAGCTAAAAGCGATTATTATTATTATTATTATTTTTTTAACTGGGGATTGAACTCAGGGACACTCGGCCACTGAGTCACATCCCCGGCCCTATTTTGTATTTTATTTAGAGCCAGGGTCTCACTGAGTTGCTTAGAGCCTCACTAAGTTGCTGAGGCTGGCTTTGAACTGGAGATCCTCCTGCCTCAGCTTCCCAAGTGCTGGGATTACAGGCTTGTGCCACCACACCCGGCAGCAATTAATTTTTGCAGACAATGAGAAACTTCAAACAGTCTGGTTTTTTAGTTTATTTCAGACCACAAAGTTACAAATAAACATAAACATTTGATGCTGAAAATATATTGGAATGATTTTTTTTAAAGGAGTTGCCATGTCCATTTAAAATATGCTGTGATGAATTTTATGCTTGTGGGCATCTGCCAGCAGGAGTATCCATCCATTCCCTGGCTGCCATCCAAGCTACAGATGAAGCCTTAGGTACTTTTTATGGCAAATTAAACGTCCTTCATAGCCTCTGCATATGTCATAAGGCGCTTGGTGAAATTATGCGGCAGCTTTTGCTAATAATTATCTAGGCTTCTCAGCTTTAAATTTGGCTGTTTTGACAACATTCTGTTGTGATTGTATAGTCCACCAGACAAGAGAATTGCGTGCTTTGTGTTGCAGAGTTGTCTTGTCTGAATAAATAGAATAAATAAATACAAAGAAGAATGAACTTTGGTTTTTGAGATGAGGTCTTGCTATGTTACCAGGCTGGTGTTTGACTCCTGGGTTGAAGCAATCCTTCTGCCTTAGCTTCCCAAGTGCTGGGACCGCTGCACTTGGTAGAGCTCGCATTCCTACCTCACCTGCTGACTGCGGTTTTCTCCTTTTGCTTTATCCAGCTCCTGATCTCTCCTACACAGGAAGGAGGACTTCAGGCGCTCCCTTATTGCCCCCAAGAATGTGAACTCTTTATTCTTTGACCTCATCACACTTTGTACCTCTCTCTGGTTATCTGCACGTCTGATCCTTAGCCTCACTGCTAGGCTGGAAGATTGACATTAATAATAAACTACCCATGTTTTGAGTCACATTTCAGTGTCAATCTGCTATTGGGTTGTCTGCCTCTAAGACATGTGGTTCCTGCGTGAAAATCAGGAATTCTTCTTCCCTAAAATTCTGCACCCACTTTGGTATGTCTCCTTGATAGCCTCTAAACATCAAGGAGCTGATGGTCAGTTTCTATGGGAAAGAATTCATCTTTTTAATATCTAATATGATCATACACAGGTCAGAGTTTGCATTAAAGAAAAAGAAAGTCCTCAAACAGAGACATGGAATTTGGGGTGTTTATGAAATATGAAGAGAATAAAGGTCACCATGTGTGATCCCCTAGCAGATGAGCATGGAGCCTAAGACCCACTCTCTTATTTCTAGTAGTAACTGATTAGTAATTAGCAGATTTTTTAAACTTCTCATATAAAAACAAAACAAAACAGAGCAGAGCTGCAAACGTGCTTTGAAAACTCAGGCATGGGCTGGGGGGACCTTCAAGGGTTGGCAACCAGGGGACAGAAATATTACCACTGGCTTTTGCATGGTGTTCTTCTCTCATAGGGCGGATGTTATCACCCCACTTGACAGAAAACTGGTCTCTGAGGTCACCGAGCTGCTCAAAGGCAGAGTTCTGTTTCAGACCAGGTCTCTAATTCCAGCTGCTGGGCTGCGGCCGGCTCCCAGCGTCCTCCTGCAGGGGAATCGGGCCTCCACAGAAATCTGGAAGGCCCACAGAGCCGGAGGCCATGTCTGGTTGTCGTCTTTCAGTCCAGCCTGAGATGCATTCCTTCTGAGGGCTGCCTGGCTTCTCTGGCCTCTGTCTCCAGGGCATGTGTGCATGTACACACACACACACTCGGCCTCAGATTAGACCCTAGAGTGAGGAGTCCCCACTTGTCCCACCTTCACATTCCTGCACAGCGAGCCAGGATCCCGTGCTGTGGGAGTGGGAGCCAGACTCTCTGCCATCAGGGCAGGGACGGGCAGCGTCACACAGCCTCCTCAGCAATTCCCACAATGCTGGGGACAGCATGGTCTCCCAGGCGGGCCCGTCACTGCTTCTCCCTCCCTCTGGAAGAGCTCATCAGCTCAGGGGTTGTGCAGCCTGCCAGGATCTATTGGAGGAAGTGGTGGCCACCATTTATTCATTGAGCGCCTGCTATATTCAATACACAACATTAATAATAATGATTAGAATTCCGTGGACACTCGCTGTGAGCGTGACTGGACTCTATGAATATCGCGATGACTCTGGGTACTGGTGAGGATGGACAGAATGCTTGGGATCCTGCTCGGGTGGACACCACGGTGAGTGGCAAACCCCCTCTCACTCTAGACCACCGAGCTGCAGGCTAGGCCGCTAACTCTGAGGTATGCTGTGGGCGTCATTGTCTGGAAGTCGTGACCCCTGTTAACTCAGAATATGACCTTATTTAGAAACAGGGTCATTGCCGATGTAATTAGTTAAGGTAAGATGAGGTCACACTGGAGTGGGGGGCCTTAATCCAATAGGACTGGTGTCTTTTATAGAAGAGGAAAGACACAGAGGGCTAACAGTGTGACCAGAGACAGACTGGAGTTGGTGCTGCCACGTGCAAGGGACACCTGGGGCCATCAGAAGCTGGAAGAGACACAGGACTTTCCCGCACAGGTTTTGGTAGGAGCAGGGCCCACCGACACCATGGCTTCAGACTTCAGCCTCCAGCGCTGAGATGACAAATGTCTGCAGTTAAGTCCCCCCAGCTTGTGGTACGTGGGTACAGCAGCCCCAGGAAACAGCGCAGGCCAAGAGGAGCGCTTGAGAGGTGGAAGCAGCGGTGGGGTCACAGCACTGGGAAGGCCCGGAGAAGGAGAAAGGAGGGTTGACTGTCGCAGCACAGGGTCTGAAGGGTACGCAGGGTCAGGATGTGAGGAGGTCAGGTCCTGGGGCTGCAGAGTGCACCTGGGCCAGGGAACGTTCACGCAAAGGTGGGGCAGCAGGAGTGTCCCTGAGGGCCTGGAGGAGGGGAGGGGGTGTGAGGACAGATGCTGGGTCTTGGAGGTTGCCTTCTCCACAGAGGACACCAGACAGGATAGGGGAGCCAGTGGAGGTGAGGGAGGTGGGTCAGGTTGCCTGCCCCTCGGCAACCCCTCTGGGGCCTAGAAGACTCTTCTGGGCTAGGACCTGTCCTTCTTGAAGCAGGTATCCTGCTGGATGTGACACACATCTGTTCTCCTGAGGTGACACGTGGCTCCAAGTCTCTGCTGCGTTGT
The DNA here is from genome assembly GCA_020662805.1 of Glaucomys volans. NCBI lineage: Eukaryota > Metazoa > Chordata > Mammalia > Rodentia > Sciuridae > Glaucomys > Glaucomys volans. The sequence continues at coordinate 441,087 of JAJEJO010001236.1, forward strand.
GGGTGCAGCAGAGGGGCAGGGGAGGGAACCGCCACTCATTTTGCCAGTCCTTCCCCAGGCCCAGGAGTCTTTTCTCTGTTCTGGAGGGCCTGAGCCCTGGGCCTTTCTGAGTCTGGTGGGCTCCTGGGCCTGTGCCCCCAGGCCCTCCATCCCCCACATTTCTAAACCTCTAGACACCTGCCCCCGTGGCTGTGTCCTTTGTGCACTGGCTTGGCCTCCCCTGTTGGCCTCCCCTGTTGGCCTCCTTGCAGTGCCCAGGGCTCTGTTGGCCTGGCCTCTCTGTTCCTGGGGGCAGTCATGCTCGTCCCAGCTCTGCCTGACCAGCTGCTGTTGCCTGCCGCAGCGGGGGCAGGCTGTCGCAGCGGGGGCTGTCCTGAGCTACGATGCCTAAGATCTGGGAACAGGAGCATGACGTGATCCAAGCCACAGGTCTGGCTGCTGAGTCAGTCTGAACTGACCCACGAGGAAGCCTTGCCTGACACACGCAAGGCGCTTAGTGAGTACCTGTCGATTAAATGGATGGATTAGGGGCAGCATGGGACGGTGAGCACAACTGTCCAGGGAGAGGACCTGAGCATCTCAGGTACAGGGTGAGGTGGGGACAGGGGGGTGGCTCTCTGCTCTCGATAGAGAGCGAGCCTTGCCATTCCACAGTCCAGGTTCAACCCTGCCTCCCTGGCCTCTGGCCACACGCCTTGGGTAAGTCACCTTGAGTAAGACCCCTCTGGGGCCCCCTCCCCTGTGGCACAGGAATGTTAAAGATTACCTTTCAGAGCAACTGGAAAAGCAAATGTGGATCAGGTGATTTTTAAAGTTGGTGGTGAGCTGCACTCAGGAAATAAGCCAACAGGTGGTAGGGCCCTCACCCCAGATTCTAACTCCTGGGAGAAGGAATTTTAAAAAGCCAGGTTCTCCAAGACCCAGGTCCCCAGGGGAAGGGACTTATCCAGCAGGCACCCAGAGGTGGAAAAGAAAATGAAGCGCCAGCAATCAGGACCACCCGCGCCTGGCTTAGAACTGGCGCTTAACAAATGAGCAATTGAGGAAACAAAGACCAGAGACAAGAACGCAGATCTAGGGTACAGTGTGAGAGCAAGAAGTGAGGCAGACACCAAGGCTGGGCCACCTTGTCACCTGGCACCATGGAAGTAAGGCCCAAGGTGACAGGTCCAGTGGGTCCTTGGGACTGGCTTAGTTCAAGCCAGGATTGGGAGGCCTTGGGCTGGAAAGGAGGCTGGGGAAATAGCCCTGGGGTAAGTGGGGGAAAGAGGAGCTAGACCTAGAGTGGAACTGTCAGAGGGTGGACAGGGGTGTCGATGGGAAAGAGAGGAAAGCAGTTGAGGAGGATTCAGAGTCCGGAGTCTGCAGAAGTGCCTGCAGAAGTGACCTGCCCTGTGCCTGCCTGCAGGGACTTGGGAGTCGAGACAGGCATTCTCGTCTGACTCCCCGAGGGATCCGGGTGTGGAGGAGGCCAGGCGCCTGGGCTCAGTTATTCACCACAGGCAGGCAGAGCAACGGTCAGACACAGGTCCTTGTGAGATGGCCCAGCAGGCTGCACGCCCCACCTCCCAGGTTTCTGCTGAGTCTGCTCACTCCATGGTAACCACGGGGAAATGAAATGCCACTCTGAAAGCCACAGCAGAGCTTGAGAGTTCTTAGAGCATTTTCATTGTAAGAATAATGGGTTCAGTGAGACGTATCTGTACATGCAAATAAAATACTTGGCTCTTATCCACCTCTGGTCCCCTCCCCCAGCCCCTCCCTCTGAGATGATTCTAGTCTCCCTGTTCCTTTTATGTCTTTTTTCCCCCCTCCTAGATTCTACATAGGAGGGAAAACACACTAGGCTCGTCTTTCTGTGTCTGGCTTCTTCCACTTACATCAGGGACTTCAGTTCCATCCATTCTCCTGCGAATGGCACGACCTCATTCTTCTTTCTGGTGGAACACAATGCCGTGTATACATAAGCACATTTCCTTATTCATCTCTCGAAGGGCACCTAGGCTGATGCGGTAACGCGGCTAGTGTGCATTGTGCGGCAATAACCACAGGTGCGCACTCCTCTCTATGGCACGCCGACCTTAGTTCCTCCAGGTACACACCCAGGAGTGGTGCAGTGGGTGGAATGGCAGATCTATTTTTAGTTTTTTGAGGAACCTCCATAGTGATTCCCATAGTAGATGTACTAATTTACATTTCCACGTTCCCACGGTGTGTAAGGGTTCCCTGCCAGCGTTTATTGTTTCCATTGTGTGTGTTTATTGTTTGGGTACTGGGGGTTGAACCCAGTGTCTTGTGCATGCTGAACATCTGACACTGAGCTACACCCCAGAACTCAATATTAGTTCTGATACTGAGACAGGGTCTTACTAAGTTGCCCAGGCTGGCCTTGAACTTGTGATCCTCCTGCCTCAGCCTCCCAAGTAGCTAGAATTATAGGTGTGTGTCACTGTGCCTGGATTATTATTTTTTTTTTTTTGTATTCTTGATGACAACCATTCAGACTGGAGTAAAATGGAATCTCAATGTAGTTTTGGTTTATGTTTCTTTGCTGGATAAAGATATTGAACATTTTTTTTCATTAATTATTGGCAATTTGTACTTCTTTTTAATTTTTTCCATATTTGTATTGGTGCATAATTATGCATAATAGTGGGATTTGTTATTATATATTCATACATGAACACAATTGTAACAATATAATTTGGTTGATATTGTCCTCCAGTACCTCCCTTTCCTTTCCCGCCGCGCCCCTACTACTCTCTCATCTATTTCCATGAGACACCCCCCACCCTTTTATTCCTTTTTCTCTCTAACATCCACATATGAGAGGAAATATATGACCCTTGACTTTCTGAGTTTGGCTTATTTCACTTAACATAATTCTCTCAAATTCCATTTGTTTCCTGCAAATGACATCATTTTATTCACTTTTTGTGACTGAGTGAAACTCCACTGTGTGTCTATAACCACATTTTCTTCATGTATTCATCTATTGATGGATACCTGGGCTGGTTCCACAAACTGACTATTTTTTTAAAGAACTCTTTACATTTAATGATCAAACAATAAACATAATATTAAGAGATAAAAGTTAAGATAAAATGTACAATTGTGCAGCCCAATCTATCCTGGAAGCATCCCAGCAAGATGTCATGAGATTCATTTGTTTATAATGGGATCTCATGAAGATCTATATTGACAAAAGGAACAATGAGGAGGAAATTTGTCCTGTCGGATATGAACATCGACCTACTACAGAGTCATGATGCAGGGCGATGCAAGAGCACATAGGTCCAGTGGGCAAAGCAGAGAACTGGCAGACAGACCCAGGTACACACGGAAACCTAATGCTTCACAGGTGACACCGCGACTCAGTGGGCAAAGGCTGGACTGTGAAATAAACACAGCTGGAAAACTGTCTCCAAGTGGAGGAAAATAAAACCACAACCCTACTTAAGTCACAGAAGGACGGATTCCATTTCCAAAAATGAGGAAGTTAAAAACTGAAAAGCTAATAGAAGAAAATGAAGGAGAAAAACTGTACCCCTAAAATTGAATTTTAAAAACACAAAACTATAAGGAAAAACAAGACACAACTGATGAATTTGATTATAAACACCACCATGGACAAGATGAATACCACAGAGAAGAGATTCGCAACGTCCATAACTAACCGGGGACCCACAGCTAGAAAACTCGGAGCTCTTGCAAATCAATGAGATCCTCAACAGAAAAGCAGGCCAAGGACCTGAACCATTTCCAGCCAAGGAAATCCAAAAGGCCCACAGATGGAGTGGAGAGGCTCACATGTGTTAGTGATGAGGGAAATGGGAACGTGGCCGACACAGGGGCAGAGACCCGTGCCCTGCTGGAGTGTCTCCGTCAGTGTCAGCGTTGGGTCAGCTTGTTCACTGCTATGACTGAAAGACCTGACCAGAACAATTGTAGGGAAGGAAAAGTTTCTTTGGGTTTCAGAGGTCTCAGTCCATACACAGCCAGCTCCATTCCTCGGGGGCTTGAGGTGAGGCTGACCTCATGGCAGAAGAGAGTGGTGGAGGGAAGCAGAGAGATGATCATCACATGATGATCAGGAAGCAGAGACTCCACTGCCAGATACAAATGTACACCCCGAGGCCACCCCAATGACCCACCTCCTCCTGCTGAACCCTACCACCTTCAGTTACCACTCAGTTAATCCCTATCAGGGGATTAATTCACTGATCTGGCTAAGGCTCTCATAGCCCATCATTTCCCCTCTAAACCTTCTTGCATTGTCTCACACCTGAGCTTTTGGGGTGCACCTCACATCTAAATCACAGTAGTCAGTTTACCAGTGCTCACAGCTTCTCACCTGCCCTGGTCTCCCCTGCTGCCTCTTGTCCTCATGTAATTAAAAGCATCTCATTTCATTCTTCAAATTGTCCCTGTCCGGATGATGTGATGTGGCTCCTTTCCTATGACCCAACAATTTCCCTTGTGCTTATTCGTCCCAGTGAAATTCTCCGGTGCAGAAGGACATAGAGGAAGATGATTTGGGCTTTGGTGGTGGGGGAAGTTGGAATAGCTGGAATGTCTTCTAGGAGAGGGGACAGGTGAAATGAGGAGGAGGACGTGGATGTGAGAAGTAACGAAATCCATGAACCCACGGCACCATGGGTGGATAGCTGAAGTGGTGCTGAGTTGCAGGGGCACAGGAAGAGAGTGACTTAAGTAACCTTAATTCACTTATGTAAGTCAAAAGTATATTTTTTTGGAAAATACATATAAATAAAATCTACACATTAAGCACTTTGAGGTGATGGGGAAAATGAAAATGGGAGTAAAAAGGAATAATCACAACATAAACAGCTGGGTTCAATTTGAATAGGTAGAATCTTCTAGAAAAAGCCTCTCGGGGATAATTGTTCAGTTGAGTCAGCCATAGCTACATCTCGATTGCTATTGTCTGCTGAGAAATCGTAGCATTATGGGCAATTCCAGTGGAGAAAGCCCAATTCATTCGACCCAGTGACGGAATAAAAATGTTGATCAAGTCTTCTCTGTGTCAGGCACTGAGGTAGATCTCAGGGGATGAGGATAAATGTCTTCGAGGAGCCATAATTAAGTTCCTGCCTTAAATTAGAACACTTCCCAGTGAAAAAATTCTCTGATGTAACTAAACAGAAATATTTAGATCAAGTAAACCTAGCCTCAAATGTTTTGAAAGTTGTATAATATTTAGAGAGAATGGCGTCCAATTCATTATGGAGGGGGAGCTTGGTTCCCCAGCAGTATTTTAAGAGGGGAAAGATAGGGTTGCTGAAGATGAGTGTTCCTGATTAATGAGAGAAGCCAGAGATGCAGCGGGGGAGACTGGAACTAGGGGTGGTAGGGAGCAACTTTGGATAGATAAGAAACCAGATTCTTGGAAGTTGTAGGTATCAAAAACAGCTAGATAAACGCCTCACTGGAGGTGAGCACCTTGCAATCTTTAAAAAGTTCGTTTCCACTTGTTTGGGAGGACCCGGGAGACGCAGGGCACGGCATGGATGAGGGCTGGTCACTCCTTTCACTTCATGGAGGAGAGTCAGGTGGAGACTGGAGGCACTTGGCACAGTTTGAAGGGTCCTTATTACTTATTAGTAGATGTTTTTCTTCTCTGTCCCAGTTCTGGGACAACTAAGGTAAAACTCCACACTGTTATTACTGACATTGGAGAATGTGGCCAGCAACTGTTGGCAGGTGGTGAGCTTAAACCTGAAGGGCAGAATCAGGTTGTGTACCCCACATGAGAGGCCACCAGGGGCCTCCCGTGGAGAGGGATTTGGGGCAGGCCTAGGATGGGTAAGGCTGGAAAGGGTGGAGCAGTCCTCAGTGCCCAGGTGAGTCCTTCCTCACTGAGGGGCAGGGAGGAACCCAACACACTGTGCTAGAGGGAAGGACATAGTGTACCCCCACATGGAAGAGAGGTCTCCTTCAGTTAAGGCATCTTCTCAATTCTAGAAGATGATGGCCACGCCTTGGGATGAACGCAAAAGAGCCAGAATCAACATCACCAGAGTTCCGAGCTTCAGGAGACCTGGTTTGTCCACATTCCTATGGCTTCACCCCACCCTGTCCAATGCTGACTACCTAGGTGGACTCCACTCTGAGATGCAAAATAGCTTTTGGACTGGGGGTGAACTGCTTGACTCTGTCTTTCTTAAAAGTAATTTCAGAATGAAAGCCAGTCTCAGGGCAGGTGTGCCTACAGAGCCAGGTTTTCTGTAGGTAGCTCCAGGAAGCAGTTGGTTAGGTTGCGTTGGAGTGGTGGAGACTGCACCCAACACCCAGGGGTGTCCTTGGGAGCCATCCCATGGGCTCTCTGAACAGTTTCTCAGCCTGGTGATGAAGCAGGTGGACATGGCATGGCCAGAGGAGATTGCCAGTGATAAGACGGGCAGAGGCTAGAGGCACTTGTTGCAGTCTGAAGAGGCCTAATAAATGCTTTCTCTTCCAGTCTAGAAGGAGAACCCAGCTCTGCTGGCAAGAAAATGTGCAGAAAACTGAAAACCACGCTGTTGTTTGTTGAGGAAGAAAAGGCAGGGCAAGGGGTTTGGGCACAGAGCACAGACAGGATCTGCTGGGAGGGAGGAAGAGCCATGGCCAGTCATTCAGGGTTTAGTACACCACAAATGAGGGGAAACCCCTTCCTCTAACATCCCTTAAGTTTAAGACCTTAAATTACCCACAGTGACAATTCCCAAAATAGAAAGTACAATCACAGATCTGCCTTTGTGTATGCAGAGAATGGAGGGTCTGGATGGTTGGCAGCCAGCCTGTGTGCTTTCCACCCTGCCCCCAGGCACATGGGGAGCCATCCCTGCCAGCAGTGTTTCCTGGGGGCGCTAAGCCCCCAGAGTGACAGGGGAGTGACAGGGCCATGGAGCCTAGCAGGACATCGCAAATCACCTTGTTGGACCCAACTCAGAACAGACACTAAAGCAGGTCTGCAGGGCATAAGGCAGAGTAAACACACCCTTGGCCCATGCACACATCCTGGATGGCTTGCAGAGTTTTGAAGAAATAGTAACCCATTACGGAATCAAACTAAAAAGCTTTTTCTCAGCAAAAGAAACAATCAATAAGTGAAAAGAGAGTCTACAGAGTGGGAAAAAATCTTTTCCACACACAGCTCAGACAGAGCACAGATCTCCAAAATTTATAAAGAACTTACAAAACTTTACACCAAAAATTCAAAGAACCCAATCAATAAATGGGCTAAGGAACTGGGCAGACACTTCACAGAAGATGATACACAGGTGATTAACAAATATATGAAAAAGTGCTCATCATCTCTAGTAATTAGAGAAATGCAAATTAAAACCACCCTAAGATTTCATCTAACTCCATTTAGAATGGCTATTATCAGGAATATAAGCAATAACAAGTGTTGGCGTGAAGGTGGGGAAAAAGGCACACTCATACATTGCTGGTGGAGTTGCAAATTGGTGCAGCCACTCTGGAAAGCAGTATGGAGATTCCTCAAAAAACTTGAAATGGACCTACCATTTGACCTAGCTATCTCACTCCTCGGTTTATACCCAAAGGTCTTAAAATCAGCAAAGTATAGGGATGCAGCCACATCTATGTTCATAGATGCTCAATTCACAATAGCTAGATTGTGGAACCAACCTAGATGCCCTTCAATTGAAGAATGGATAAAAAAAACTGTGGTATATATACACAATGGAATATTACTCAGCCATAAAGAAGAATAAAACTATGGCATTTGCTGGTAAATGGGTGGAATTGGAGAATATCATGCTAAGTGAAATAAGCCAAGCCCCAAAAACCAAAGGCCGAATGTTTTCTCTGATCAGTGGATGCTGATATATAATCGGGGGTGGGCGTGGGGGTGGGTGTTAATGGGGGGGATAGGAAAGAATGGAGGAAGTATGGATGGTGTAGGGACGGGAGGGGATGGGGGAAGGAAAAATAGTAGACTGAGACAGCCATATTACCCTATGTATATGTAAGATTATATGAACTGTGTGAATAAAAAATAAACAGAAATAAAATTTTAAAAGAAAGAAGAAATAGTAACCCATTGTCAACATTTAGGAGTTTACAGATTTTGCGTAGAAAGCAAGCTTTCAGACTTTTCTTGACGGTGAGACCTACAGCAGGACAGGGCCTGCGTTCCAGCCAGGCAACAGCCCTCCAGGCCATCGTGCCTCTCCAGGTCCCCAGGGCCTTCAGTCTGTCTGTTGGCTGGCCAGGGTCTGAAGTGACTGCCAACACTCACAGTCAATGGCAGAACTGGGGCCAGGCTCCACCACCCACCAGTTCATGCATTCCTGAATAAAACTCTTGGGTTCACCTGAGGACCTAGTCTGAGGAGTTGGCTTGGAATTACAGATCAGCCAAGTGACAATGCTGATTTCATGGAAACTCAGGGAAGTCTGGTAAACCCCAAACAGCCAAAGGCCAAATTTTAATGAAGTGTAAACTTCAGGGGCTCCTCCATGTGGCCCATTGCCTAGGGAGGGGTAGCAGCTCAATAAATATTTGTCAAATGAAGTATGTGGTTCGCTTCAGCCCAGGCTGAAGCATTGCTCAAGACGTTAGAAAGATGGATTCATTCTGGAGTTGAGTCCTTTTGATATTCAGTATGATCCAAGCAGGTCACAGGATATTCATCCATGCTACAGAAATTTGTTTGCCCTGGTTATCAAAAGGATTTTATTTGCAATTTAAAAAATTTTTTTAAAAATTAAGTGCCAGTTCTCAAGTTTACATGTCAAATCTCTAGGATCCAGACATCTATGTGCTAGTGAGATACGTCCGCACTGCCAAACATGCACAGGGCTCTGTGTTCGGTTCGGTTCCGTGCCTCTTTAGTGAGCCCTACCACCTACATGACTCCACTTCCAGTATGAGACGCCAAGAGCAGCAGGCACTGGCCTTAACATTATGAGTCGGGTAGGCAGGGAAAAGCTCCTGATTTTTAAATGTTTATTGTTTATATTCTGCAACTAGATACCTAATTACTAACATCTATTTGGGAAACAGTTTGTTTCCCACAAGTGGATTCCTTTTCATATAAAACCTTAACTCTTGCATAGTGGACATAGCATCTTCAGAATAGTGATTGTTCTGAGGAGGACGAGGCAGGCTGTAGATTATCAGTAAGATAATAGCATAAAAAAGTACCGCTTGTTCAATCTAGATAGTGGGTACAAAACTGTCTATTGAATTACCTCCTGAAGATTCAAGGTATTTCTTTTTTTTTTTTTTTTTTTGGTACTAGGGATTGAACTCAGGGGCACTCCACCACTGAGCCACATCCCTAGCCCTATTTTGAATTTTATTTAGAGACAGGGTCTCACTGAGTTGCTTAGGGCCTTGTAACGTTGCTGAGGCTGGCTTTGAACTCCCGATCCTCCTGCCTCAACCTCCCAAGTGCTGGGATTACAGGCGTGCGCCACCGCGCCTGGCCTCAAGGTATTTCTTAATTTTTAAAAATTGCAAAATAACATTTTCCTGATAGTAGAGAGCAGATATAAAGTCCTTTCCCTGAGGAAACCGTCACTGTGAGCATCGATCACTGCTCCAGGCTGAACCTGGGCAGGGACCCTGAGGAATGCGCAGCTGCACAGGGACCCCATTCACTTACTCTGGGCTGCCCTCTGCTCTGCAGCCTGCTTCTGCCTCCTTGCTGCAGGCACCCCTTCTCACTGCTGTCAGTGTATCTGTGTGTCCCTGGCCCTCTCTCCTAACCTGCTGTGTCCTGGAAGGCTCATCAAACAGAACTGACATGAGAATTAAAATGGATGAATTTTAAGGGAAACCTAGAAAGACTCTAAATACAGACATGCATTCTTTTTTTTTTTTTTTTTTTTTTTGAGGAACCAGGGATTGAACTCAGGGACACTCGGCGACTGAGCCACATCCCCAGCCCTATTTTGTATTTTATTTAGAGACAGGGTCTCACTGAGTTGCTTAGGGCCTCACTAAGTTGCTGAGGCTGGCTTCGAACTCGCGATCCTCCTGACTCAGCCTCCCAAGTGCTGGGATTACAGGCATGTGCCACCGCGCCTGGCATGCATTCTTTTTGATGGTGTTTTGAGCAGCTTAGGTAGCTAAATAGGAGCCCTGGGTAAAGTGTGTCACAGTTAGCAATGCAGTAGATAGGAGTATGGTGTGCAGGCAAGAAAACTAGCCGGAGCACCCACCTTTGGCAATAACTAGGAGTGCTCAGTCATTAACTTACCCAAGAAATGAACATCTATTACTGTTTTAGCTGCTGAGGGCCAGCAGGGAACAAGACAGACAGGAGCTGCAGTCCTGGTGGGAAGGTGACCCTTCAGGTGGACGTGTTGGGATGTGCTCTCAGAGGAGAGGGCTTGGGCCCAGACCCGGGAGATGAGCAAAGGCCAGGCTCTCAGAGATGGGGATGCGCCTTCCAGACTGAAGGAAGATCAAGCAAGAGACCCCTGAGGAGGGAACAGGGCAAATAATCAGGCTGAGGGTGGGTGGGGGAATGGAGTATGGGGAATGTGACAAAAGTGAGTGACAGGAGGTGTAGCTGGGGAAAAGTAGCACACAGGGCCAAGGAGAAGTTTGAATTTCATTCCAAATCCCAGCAGCCTGGGAAGGATCCAATCTGCTGTGTTCTGGAGGCGGGGCTGTGAGGTCTGTTGGATAGGATGAAGGAGGCGGGCCTGAAGTGGGATCCCTGGAGAGACAGGGATTGAGGTTGTCTTCTACATTTGGAGTTAAGCAGCATGGCTCACAGCGGAGCTATTTACAGTGAAGGGGAACCCTACTGAGAGGGGCAGAGCTTTCAAACAATCAAGAACATCAGAGAAACCAAGGTCAGGGCTGAAGATGTGGCGGAAGCCTTGGGAACGGATGAGATGACCCAGGAAGGGAGTGTACACAGATAAGAGCCCAGGCCTGGGCCCAGTGGAACTGGGGAGGGAAACTGGAGGAGAGAGGAAAGGATACAGAATCGCTAAGAACAGAGTGTGCCAAGGAGAGGTCGGATGTGTGGCAGGCTGCTCAGAGGGTAAGATGAGGCAGAGAGGTCTGGACCCTACCCTCAGCAGGACAGAGGGAATGGTGGTCTAGACAAGAGAAGTCTGGATACAGGAATAAGAACAATTTAGCACTCTGAGCCTACTTCGTTGTAAGAGGAAGGTATCCAGTTGAGCTTGGACATTTCTTCCAATCTGCTTTGTACCACATGGTTTTAGGCTGGAAAAAAATATTCAAAAAGGGAAAAATGTGAAGGGATGAGAAAAAACTATAATATAGGAAGCCAGGCTGTTTGGGAGTTATTAGTCACAAGTGTGTGGTCATTAATACTCTTTTACATGAAAAATTTTAAAGATGTTTATACAAATTATTAAATAAGTCAAGGAAACAATTAAAATAGAATTGCTAGTGGCCATTCAGAATTATTCTTAGCACAGCCAAACCATACAAGCTACCCCATTAAAATAGAACCAAGAGGCTCTCTCTGCCTAGTTTACCGACTAGTAAAATTCCTTAACAATTATTTCTAAACCCTACACACACTCACACCACTGAGTGGCACTTGTCAGACTGTTAGAGTCGTCAGTTGTGGAAGCACCCTCTCATCTGATCAGTCACCCTCCTGGAGGTCAGAAGAGAATGTTTCAGTGATACCAGAAATTTGCATATTGAGTTCATGGAACTTTATAAGATTCCATGAAATGTTTATTTCTCTGTAACCACATCGTGGTCAAAGAGAAGCTTGCCTTAATGTTATGTTTAAAATAAGTATTTCAGCACCACAAAGAAGCAGAGAGGAGGCAATAAAGGGCACCTGTGGATCGCCACTCACCTTGATAAAGCATTACCAATGCAGGTAAGCCTCTACAGAGCACCTTGGATTGCATCATCTCCTATGTATGGAACCTATCTTATATTTTCACCCAAGGTGAAGTGTTGAAAAATCACCCACAACCCTGCTTTGCCAAGGACACTCCACATGTATTTCCCGATTGCCTATTGACTGTTCTTTCAAAGCTAGTGAGACTGGAGATTGTCATGCTATTTGTGGACTTTCTTTAATTGGTTGAGATTAACCTGGCACCGGTGTGGAGACAGGCTCCGAGGTGACTTGATAGGTAGGCTGTGCTGTGTATTTGGGATGTGACAGTTTTGTGCAAGGGTTCTGGTTGTGGCCCCTCTCACTGTGGCTTAACCATGCCTCCAGAATTCAAGCAAGGCTCAGTACAGTGGCATATGCTTGTACTCCCCGCTTCTCAGGAGAATCACAAGTTCAAGGTCAGTTCAGACAAGTTATTGAGACCCTGTCTCAAAATGAAAAGGACTGGGGATATAGCCCAGAGCACCTGCCTAGCATGTGTGAGGCCCTGGGTTCAGTCCCAGCACTGAAAAAAGGAAAAGAATCCAAACAAGGTACCAAGAGCCCTGCCAGGCCATAAGGCAGACTTATGCTTGCACTCGTGAAATGAGGAGTCAGTCCAGGTCAATGCAAGACCAAGAAAGGAGAGAGTATCCACAACTCCTGCTCCAGGGCTTCCTTCTGAGGCACTGATTATTATTCATAACAAAACCTCGACTTTCAAACACAGGAACAGCTTCACAAGGTGAGGAGAGAAGCAAGGTAAGTAATGTGTCAGGGTCTTGTTACATCCAAAGTCAGGGATTCTCAAAATTTGGTGTGCATCAGAATCACTGGGGAGGCTTGTTAAAGACAGATTCCAGGGGCAACCTGGGTCTCCCTGAATTTCCAGGGAGGGTTCCAGAGAGGCCCTGATCCATACCTAAGCTTTAGAGTCACTGTCCAAGCAAATGTCATAGACTGCCTTGGAATTCAGACTTCTGCAAATGCCAGGAGGAGAGCTTAGATTCTAAAGGCATTTGAAAATAAGTTACCCTTGAATAATGCCCCCAAATGCTCCTAAGATACAATATAAATGGCTTTATGTAGTGAGGCCCTTTACAGTAACATGTAAGTTTAACAATGTAATGCTTACAGTAATCGAGACCCATGAGAAATGCATATACAAAAGAGCTTCATGCTAGCTCAAATTGTACAAGGAAGGGGGAACCTACAACTCGAATCTAAGTTAAAAGCTTGCATGATTTACTCCATGTCACAAGAATAGCCACTTTATAGATGAAGAGTTGGAAACTCAATTGTGTGGCTTGCCCAGAGGGACCAGCTGGGAAGCACTAGAATCAGAATTCAGCCTTAGCTCTGCTTGCTTCTGAACCCTGTCATCTTTACCACACTGCCAGAGGCCATTCTTCAGTATTCCTCTGAAGGGTAAAGTTCAGAAATGCTCCAGAGGGCCTTGGGCCACTGCTATTTCAAACAGTCATTTAATAAGACAATACACTATAAACTAAGTAAGATAAAAATTAGATTAGAAGCATGTCCTAGCAGCAGAGCTGGGGCCCCAAACTGCTACCAAGACTCCAGGTGGTGAGCAGTGCCTGCAGACAGGGTGTGTTAGAGGAATATGTCCAATGTTGGCATTGTAAGTGACTGAACTATCTTCCATAGTCTCCTTCCTATCTCTATACCATTATATCGTCATTTTTTTAAGTTGTAGATGGACACAGTACCTTTATTTATTTATTTTTATGTGATGCTGACTATAGAACCCAGTGCCTTACATGTGCTAGGCAAGCATTCTACCGCTGAGCCACAACTCCAGCCCATATCTTCATTTTAATAAAAGAAATTTCATCTTTCAGAGGGAATTGATTTCATTGATTAGAGAAAAAAAAAAAAAAAAAACCTCAGAAAAGTCCTCCCTCCTCCACAGGCCTCTGAAATGCTTAGGCCTACAGGTGGAGGTCGCAGAAGCCCACAGGGCTGCCTTGGCAGCCACGTGCACCATGGTTAGCTGGGCATTACTATTCACCCAGCACTGTGCTAAACACTTCGCATGCACAATCTCACGGAATCCTAAATCTATGTAGAAGGCGCTACTAGTGTCTCTCATCCTACAAATTGGGAAACGGAGTCAAAATTTTGAACTTTACCCAAAATCATTGGTTACTCCTTGAGCCAAGACAGATTTGAGTGTTTACCTGTTCTAGGCATTTACATGCATTAACGCCTCTAATCCTCATTACAACCCCATGAAATAGGTGTCATAAATTCACAGATGAGAAAATAAAACCCTAAGGATTCAGTAATCCACTCAGATCCCACCAGGAGTTAATGGTGAGCCCAGAAAAGGAATTCAGAAGTTCCGGTCTCAATCTTTAATCAATATCACCATCACCTGGGGGCCTTGTTGATCCTTAGATTGCTGAGCCCCAGCCCTAGAGTTTTGGAATCCCTAGCTGAGGTAGCCCCTGTCATTTCCGCAGCCGCAAGTTCGCAGGGGCTGCTGGGACTAGCAACTTGCCAGTTTCAGAACCAGACTTTGAGAGCCAACGCTCTAGAGGGAGCTCTCTTACTCTCATCCCACAAGTTACACTGGTCACCAAGGTTCCATGTTTTTAAAAAATTCCCCTTAGGAGGTGTCAAGAAAAAAAATTCCAGAATTTCAGAGGTCTCCACGTAGCTTTTTGAAAGTCAAGTCAAATGAGGCCACATATTAGTCCTTTAACCTAACCCTGGGTGATGGAGCGTCTTCTTTGCTTGTCTTTCCCATATGAAGGCGGCGGCTGCACAGACCACGTGCACGGAGACACCGCGACCTGGTACCGCCGCCCGGTGCCTGGTTCTCCGCACGCGGCCGGGATCCCGGGCCAAGGTCGTCGGGGCAGCCCCACCCCAAACGGCCAGGCAACTGCCCAGGTCCGCCCGCCCGGCCAGATTTATTTACATTTTTTTGATTCCCCTCCGTCCAACGTGGCACAGCCGCGCACCTTGCAGCTCCGAGCAGGAGAACTGACTGCGCAGCAGCCCCTCCTCCCCGGCAGCGCCGAGGCAAAGGTCTGCCCGGCCCGGGGCGCTGGGCGCGGGGCGGCGGGCGGGGCGCGGCCATCTTGAGCGGGGCGCACCTCGCAGGTCGCGCGGGCGGGGCGGGAAGGGGCGCGGCCCCGGGACCCCGCCCCGCGAGGGCCTCTCGGGCGCGCGGGCGGCGGGCGCACTCGGCGGACGCACGGACAGCGGGAGCGCACGTCCACTGTAGGGCCGCGGGTGAGCTGGGCGCGCGGCGGGGCCGAGGGGCGAGGGGCGGGCGTGCGCGCTCCGCGCGGGGACTGTGGCCCGGACCCGACGGCAGGTGCGGCGGGGACGCCCCGGTGGACGACCTCGGGGTCGCCCAATGAGGCCCGCATTGGAGCAGGTGGAGCTGAACCTGTCCCGGCGGCTGCTGCGCGACGGTCCTCTCTCCACTCTCTCCCCTCCCGCAGGAGGAGCGGAGCCCGCGCTGCGCGGACGCGCCCCTCCCGGTTCCGGGCCTCTCCCGGGCAGTTAGTTTTTTTTTTTTTTTTAAGTGCTTCTCCAAGGCTGGACGGCTGCGGTTTCAGGCCTGGGCAGCGATTGCTACACAAAGTGAAACTTGCCCTGCGCTCGGGCGGCCCCGGGAGGAGCGCGGACCCCGCGCCGGGCAGCCCCGCCCCGCCGCCGCTGCCCGCCTCCGCCCCCGACCCCGCGGGGCGGTGACTCACCCGGCGCCGCCCGGCCGGTTCTTAAGCCGCGCGCCGAGGGCTGCCGGGCGCGCTAAGGGCTTGTCTCTGACTCCAGGTGGAGAGAACTTTCTCAGCTGCTGCTGCCAAGCCGAGTTTCCGGGGGATTGAGTCAGCCCACCAGGAACCGAAAATGCCGAAACCAGTAAGTTGCCCGGTTCTGGGCCGCGTCACGTGCGCCAGGCTCCTCCGACGGGAGTCACCTGCTCGAGGTGGTGGGTGGCTAGAACGAAGTTCTTTTTAAGGGGATGGGGACAGGAACCCGGCGCTGATCGCACGCTCTTTTACTACTTCTTGATCCTTCTGGGGCACGCCAGAGACACCATTGTTCTGTTCTCTCGCTGGGCTTCTTCTGAGTCCCCTTCCCCGAAGTCGAGGTCTTTCTTAAAAATTAGGCAGAGGCCCCTTTTGTCTTTCTTTTTTTAAAAAGAGTACCTGCTTGTGCAACTTTGAGGTTTCTTAAAGAGTGCAAGTCGCACTCTAGTGGCTTCCAACTACGGACACCTGCTGTCCCATTTCCTTCCGAAACCACTTGCAGCCGGCACCTTCCTGGGGCGGTTTGAAGGGCATTTGGGAGAGGAGACGCCCTCTCTGGAGCAGACCGCCTCCGTACAATCCCTTTTCCGCCAGGTCCGGGAGGCGCTGGCCTGTAAACCTGGGAATTTGCTGGTTATAGCAGTATTCCTATCTCTGAGAGGGTTTAGCGATGGACTTGAATTGCAGATGAGGCAGCCCCAGAGCTTGATAAGGACGCTCCCTGGGCTCTGGTCCTTCACTGCTGGTGAAGTCCGCTGATTAAAGTGCTGCGTTCCTGCTCCTCTGTTCCTGAATCTGATTTGATCGTGTTGAGATTGCTGACCAGGCTTGGGTGGTGGTAGGAACAGGTTCTTAGTGGCATTGCTTAGAAAGTTGTATATATTCCAGCGGGGTGACACACACTAGCTGTTCCCAGGTTGAGGCAGGAGAATCACAAGTTCCAAGCCCGTCTGGGCAACTTTGTGACACCCTGTCTCAAATTAAAAAAGAAAAAAAAAAAAAAAAAGATCTGGAGACTAGCTCAGTGGTAAGCACCCTGGGGTCAGTCCTCTACTGGAAACAAACAAAAACCTGTATATATTCCACCTGCTCTGACACTGGTGAGCTGGGTGACTTGGCATTGGGGAGAGAGTTTTACATTTTTTATTTGAGTTTTGAAAGATCGTGATGGAGAAAATATCCAGTCATTAACAATTATAATTTAAAATCTAGTTTTTTGGGCAATTTGGTTCTTTAATCAATATTTATGTGCCTTTCCTACTGTTAAATTTTGTGTTCCCTGAAAGGAGTTCTTGATTAGAAGACTTATTTTACTATTAGTTTAAGGAAATTACTAATAGATTCAGACACCAGTAGAGTTTTTGGGGTGAGTCACATTATTAAGATGACTGGTTCATGAGGCAGATTTATTTCTTTCCTATATAAAATTCTTCCTTTCATTTCAAACTTAAAATGACACATAACAGTCCAGCCCTACAGTGGGGGTGGTTTACCTCTGGCCTGAGTGCAGCTTCTTACCAGGGCACTGCTGAGTATATCGAGCTAGGGGATTGGGTGGGGTTGGGGGGAGGTCAAGAAATGAGCTCCTGGTGTGGTTTTTGTGATTTTGCTAAAAGATTGGAGTTTAGTTGCCAAGATGGTGCCCAGAAAAAAGTCACTACTTTTCTTTTCATGAACTGTAATTTTCTTTAGTCTTTTTCTGTTTTCTTTTTTTAGATTGTGGTGGAGTGTGTATAACATTTAATTTGTCATCTTAACCATTTTTAAGCGGGCAGCTCATTGGCATTATGTGTTTATATGATTCAGCAGCCGTCCCCCAAACATTATAGCAGAGTGACCCCAGTACCCATTAAGCACTAATGCCCTGTTTCCTCAGCCCCCAGCCTTGGCAACCACCATTCTCCTTTGCTTCTGTGAATTCGACTACTCTAGGGACCTCGTGGGGGAATCTTTCACTATTTGTCCTTTAGTGGCAGTTTGATTTCCCTTTGCATGAGTAACATCTTCAGGGTTCATCTGCTTCGCACAGTGCATCAGAATTCCCCTCCAGCCCTCATTATTTCTTAAAGCAGGTTTGTGTGAACTTCATTTTGTTTTAAAGGTCTTTGGTGATGTGGAAGAATTTAAAAATTGTTTGACACCTGACACCGAAGATGGTTCCAAGCTGGGCGCGGTGGCGCACGCCTATAATCCCAGCACTTGGGAGGCTGAGGCAGGAGGATCACAAGTTCAAAGCCAGCCTCAGCAACTTAGTGGGGCCCTAAGCAACTCAGTGAGACCCTGTCTCTAAATAAAATACAAAATAGGGCTGGGGATGTGGCTCAGTGGTGGAGTGCCCCTGGGTTCAATCCCCAGTACCAAAAAGAAAGATGGCTGCAAAACTGCTAAGGAAGGAGAGTGGCCATTTCTGCATGTGTCAGGGCCTCAGTAGCAGAGGAACTTCCTGAAAGCTGTGTTTTGGTTGATATCTCCAGTTGCCAATTTTGAATCTTACTGAGAGGTCTCCTTTTAGGTGAGCCAGACCTGTCTGCTGTGGAAATCCCTGCCTGCCCCCTCTTGGGCAGGGGAGGGTGTTAGAGAGAAACTACAAATTTTGTTAGGGTCACCCTGTCCGTCACTGAGAGGCGCATAGTAGCCATCTCATAAGGCACTTATGGAGAATCTAATTTGATCATTTTGGGACTCTTTGGTCAGTTGGTTTTCTAGACTCAGTGATTGGTAAAGTATCTACCAATGAGCTTTATCTGTGTGTCTTTAAACAAAGAGCTATTGATTCTAATTATTCGGTCCCAAGCTAAGAATTTCACATGGGTGGCTTTCATGGGATTGAATGTTTAATAACAGGATTAAGAGTCAATCACACTTAAAAATCTATACATCTGAGCAGTTGGGGTTGGACTTCCACTTGGTGATAGATTTGTCTGCACTGAGTCAGAGGATGTTTTGTACATAAAACAGTATAAATGAAGTAATACTCAGTTCCTTTACCTAAATATTGGGTGCTGATGTTTCTGGCCAGCAGGGTGCCCTGCAAGAGGGTGACGCGGATTCTGTCCTGTGGCATACCCCCCCCCCCCCCCCCCCCCCCCCCCCCACGACACACACGCTTGACTCACCGCGGGACTAGGGAACTTGCTGAGCTTTCTCAGGGGACAAAGCCTTGGTGAATCACGACAGGGCAGGCGGGGGAAGGATGGGTCCCTGGAGAGGCCTGCTGGAGGGCCGGCACTCTGGGAGGGACTGCTATGGCATGTTGTCTGGTCTTGCTTTCCTTGGGGCTGTGTTCGGTGGGACTGTGGACTTCCAAGGGCTCTGGAGAGCACCTGGCCCTCTGCTCGGTCTCCAGGGTGGAGGTGCTGAGTGGCCTCCTGAGGACAGGACCAGGGTTGACATGCAGGGCTCGGGTTCAGAAGGCAGTCCTTGTACCCCGCTTTCAGACCAAGTGGCCTCCAGCGTCCTCCCTCCCCGCCTCCTTTCTCATACCTGGCTTGTTTTTCTCAGCTGATGGACAGGCTTAGAGGTGGACTGCCTCTCCAGGCACCCAGAGGCCTGAACGGTGGTGTCTGAAGTCGTGTTGTAGGAGGTTCCAACCTAAAGGGAGGTTTGCCCTTCGTTCAGAGAACTCCGAACGTGGGTTCAGAGTCCTCCCTGTGGCAAAGCTTGCGTTGAGTTTGGGAGGTAACCCCAGCCCTTTGGGAATACATCCTTCCACTAAGTATTTTAACAGGGACAGAATTTACTGGATAATGATAGCATTTCACTCCCCACCCCCTGCCACCCTTCACCGAGGACACGGAGACCCATCTCCACCCCTCCTCCTTCACCCTGGGCAGATGGTGAATGAGGTCACTGAGATTTCGGCAGGTGGGGGTGAGAAATGCCGGCTGGGGTTGCTGGTTTGCCATCGCCCCACCGTCAGCAGAATGAATATTTATCCGTCATCCGTTGGTCCCACAGAGTTACTGTGAGGGGTTGAGGCTCCCAGGTGACAGCAGAAGTAGCCCCATCATCACAGGTCGGGGACAGACAGTAGTGGCAGTCACTGCAGAGCTGCAGTTCTGGAGCTGTGCTGAAGAGGGAGGAGGTCGGGAGGGCAGCCCAGGAGGTGAGGCCTTGCTGAGCGAGGTGAGGAATGAAGAGGTTCCGGTGGGGCGAGGCCGTGTGGGAGTCCGCCCGCCACCTGGAGCTCAGCAGGCAGAGGAAGCTCCCCGCACAGGCCGGTGGAGGGAGGAGGCAGGGTTCCAGGTGAAGTCCCCTGTGGCTGCAGAGGAAGTCGGAGGTCAGACCGCATCTTCCAAGCCATGCTCGAGCTTTTTTTTTTTTTAATCTTAACTCAGGGTTTTGACATTCCAGAGGGAGGTGACATGATCAGAGTGGCCTTTTGAAAAGTTGACTGGAGGCTCTACTGTAAGAATCCACAGGAGGTGGCAGGAGTGGACACAGTAGCCCATAATTATGGTCATGACTGAGTTGGAGGGGACCGGAGAGCAGAGGCTGCAGAGCTGTACCCGGGCTCTTTGGGAGGCCAGACCAGGAGCGCTTGGTGTGGGCTGGAGGTTGGGCGTGCCCAGCGGCCTTCTGGTTTCTGGCTTGCATAACTGAACGACTGATGGGGCCATCGCTGAGCTAAGGGACCCTGGAGAAGGACCAGCTGTGGGAAGGGGCAGAGTCTGGCCTGTCCATGCTCTTGGGTCGTGTCTGTGGTGGTGAAGAAGGTTCCTGCCTTCTTCAAATCTCAGCCTCACCTCCGTGGTGCCACTTCTGCTCTTTGGAGCATGACTGGGGGTGGGAAGGAGGAGTTAGCAGGCTGGGGGTCCAACTCCAGAAGGACAAGGCCCGCGGAGCTGGGAGGTGGCCGCTCTCGGATGGGAGCTTCCCTCCTGGGGAGTCCGGCAGCAGAGCTAATTGAGCGGGGACCAGTGGCCTCTCAAATTTTGACTCTTTGTTTTTCAAGGAGAAAACCTGGACAGTGTCCACAGAACCACTCCTGGTCCCGCTTTCTCTCCGGACCCCCTCCCCGCAGCCTGTTCTGTTAGTTACTGCCCTGCAGACAGCGTTGTGAGTTCTAACAAAATTTTGAATAATCTTTTTTATTTTTTTATTTTTTTGGAACCAGGGATTGAACTCAGGGACACTCAGCCACTGAGCCACATCCCCAGCCCTATTTTGTATTTTTATTAGAGACAGGGTCTCACTGAGTTGCTTATGGCCTCACTAAGTTGCTGAGGCTGGCTTTGAACTCACGATCCTCCTGACTCAGCCTCCCAAGTCGCTTGGATTTGGGGCGTGCACCACCACGAATTTTGAATAATTTTGTGAGAACAAAATTATTTGTTAAGACCAAAGTTCGGGAAAGGAAAACAGTCCCTTGGTGAATCCTAGCTCTTTTCCTTGATTTTGCTTTTCATTGAGAGTTAACCCGGGTGTACCTTGGGTGGTTAGGAGATTCATTAGGTGGTTCCCAGGCCTGTTCTCTCTCCTGGATGTTTTCACTCTGAAGCAATAAAATTCACAGTCAGCTTTAAAAAGCAGGAACACACCTTGAGCCAGCCTTTATATTTTACTTCCTTTAGTAATAACTGCATTGGAACTCCTCAGCTGCTCTCGTTAGTTTTCCAGTTACGCACTCAATGTGTGTTTGCTACCCCTGATAAAATGTGCAGTATTTATTGAAGAGACCAGAGGTCGCGTTACTTCCCTCCCAACATACTTCCCATCCTTGTCTGTCGTAAGGGATAAAGATGGATTCCAGACTTCTGTTTGTTCTTAAGGAACCAAACAAAGCCATTGTGCTATGGTGTGACTTAGAGACTAAGTGCTCAGTATGTAGTTAATGTACATTACTTTTTTTTTTTTTTGTTTTGCGGTGCTGTGGATTGAACCCAGGGCCTTGTGCATGCAAGGCAGGCACTCTACCAACTGAGCTATATTCCCAGCCCTACTTTTTCAAATAAAGTAGAAATATAAAGAACCACAAGATAATAATTTCTTTTTTTTTTTTGAACCAGGGATTGAACCCAGGGGCACTCCACCACTGAGCCACATCCCCAGCCCTATTTTGTATTTTATTTAGAGACAGGGTCTCACTGAGTTGCCAAGGGCCTCGCTAAGTTGCTGAGGCTGGCTTTGAACTCGCGATCCTCCTGCCTCAGCCTCCCAAGTGCTGGGATTACAGGTGTGGGCCACTGTGCCCGGCAAGATTATAATTTCATAATTTACTACTTAACCTGAACTTGGACAGGTCTTTTAGTATTTGTGGACCTCCATTTCTATAGTCTATAAAATGAGAGTAAATGAGAGTGAAGAGGGCATCAGCATGAAACTCAGTTTGTGAAACAAACACTGCATGTCCTGGGAGCTGCCTGTTTCCTGAGCGCTTTCTCTCTGGGTGTGCTTTGCACACTTCTGTGTAACCCGTTGGTTAAAACTCGGGAGTGCCAGCAAGCCAGGTGAAGTTTGCCCTTGACCACCTCGAGGAAACAGCCACAGAGATGTGTGGTAAGGGGGCGCCTTCTGGCTGTGCCTTCCTCTGGCTGTGTTCCAGGTGTCAGAATTCTTTGGGCCCCTTCCTTGTGGGCAGGAGCCTGGTCATAGGCCATCATGTGCCCCGTGCTAGACAGTGAAACTAAGATTGGCTTTGCCTAAGGAGTTTGCAGTCTAATGGAGGAGGGGCCTGCAAGCAGGGAATCACAATGCAGCCCACGAGAGGGAAGCCCCGGGTGCGGGGAGCCAGGCAGGCCCCAGCTCCAGGTCCTGGGGGCCTGAGGGTGGAGGGCATTTCTGATAGCAGAAGGCAGTTCCATTTTCCTTTATTCACTAAGCCCCTTTTGTCACCTTTAGATAAATAAGGATACTGCTTCGAAGGAAATAGAAGCACTCCTCTAGCACAGTTACCCTTTTAATACAGACTTTAAAGGCAAAATTTAAAATTGCTGACCTCAATCCAACTTTATCAATGAGCGAGAGGAACTGGTGTCAGCGGCGGGTCAGACGACACTCCCCAGCACAGGCGACACTCCCCAGCACAGGCGACACTCCCCAGCACAGGCGACACTCCCCAGCACAGGCGGATCAGATTTTGCTTATCTTTTTGTTGTTTGAAGTTGCTTTCCACATCCTAATTTTGTTTTCCATTTTCACCAGAGAGAAGATCAACTTGCCATTGCTGTGTCAGTAGTTGCCCTATCAGATTGGGTAAATAATTGTTTTCATTGAAGGTTGGAGTAGGGAAGCGATTATCCGCAGCAGGCGCTGGCTGTGGCCAGGCTCTGTGAGATCTACCAGCTGAAAGTGGCTGCTCCATTCTTGCAGGGTTCGACTTTACACAGCGGACACCAGATAGGCCCTCAAAGCCTAGAATATTTACTCTCTGGCCCTTAACAAAAAAAAAAAAAAAAAGCAACCCCCGCTTCTGGGATAAAGGCAGTTATTGTGAAGGCCTTGTTGTGAACTGGTGTGTGTTTTACAGCGAGGCTCATATTTGGAAACAGAGACACTGCATTGGTTGCAGTTTTTAAAATACTGTTCTCGGCAAACAAAGAACCAGTTAGCCAGTACAGGCACATCACAGCCCCGAGCATGGATGTCTATTGTGAAAGCTGTCACTGAGGACCAAGCTTGGTTGGTGCTGAGGTCGTATTTTAAACAAACCTGGTGATGGTGGCTGTTCTTTGTTCCATAGAGAAGGTGGCAGTATCCTGTGTCACTCCTGCTGCCCCATCATCCAATGACAGACCTTTGGCATAAGCTAAAAGAAAGCAATTTGTACCTGATATTTGAGTAGGAAAGAGAACGCTGTATAAATGAATTGCTTTTATATTATTTAAGTTCACTCTCCACCATGCTAGTCTCTGAATTTCTGACTGCAGAAGTTTGATCATTCAGTCCCAAGTTTAGACCTTCCCATCAAATCCATCCGTGCCCACCCCTTGCCCACCCTTTGCATCCAGTGCTTGTTTGTGCCTTGGCTTTCCTGGCTTCAGAGCAAGAAGCAACAGCGACGGCAACAGATCGTCTGCTTTTAGAACAAACTCTCAATTCTTGTTTATTGGCAGGTGAACTGGGGACAACCAGGGGGGAAGATGCTGCCCTGGTGGGTGATCTGGAAAGGTTTTGTCAGCTCCTCTGCACCTGTAACCAGGGCTGTGAGCCCACCCACGGGGCTGAGGGGCTCCTGCCCTGGTCAGGAGGGGCCGGGTGTGCTCCCCTGCGGGGCTGGGTTCTCTCTGATTGACAGCTGTACCATCTCATGATGGTCATTCTTTCCTCTCTCACTTGGCCTCACTGAGCGACTTTACCTCACTGTGGGTCCTTCTCTCCCACCCCGAACACTGTCCACGTCCTTCTCTCCCACCCCGAACACTGTCCACGTCCTTCCCACACATGGGGCACTGCTCTGCCAGGGTTTAGATCCTGGGGACACATCGGTGAACTAAAAGGGCTTTTTAAGGGATTACCGCCCCTTTTCTTCAGTCACATCAGATGATGGCCAGGCCGCTGTCCGCCCGACGTGCATGTCGGTCTCAAAAGCACGCTGCCCTGCCCTCGCAGTGGCCGCAGGTCTAAGTAAGACAGCCTTTGTGCCTGGAGTCTAAAGGGAGCGGGCTGCGTTGTCCTCAGTCCCTCCCAGGGCTGCTTTTGGAAGCTCCCGTTGTCACAGGGGAGACAAATATCAGTAATGCACGGGAGCAAGAAGAGTCTGCGGCAGGCTTTCACCCAGGCTTTGCCAAGAGGTGGAGTTGTTTTTATTCTCTTACCAACTCTTTGTTGGGGAAAGGGACATGTGAGTGGGCGGAATGTGGTCTCTTTTTGTTGTTGTTGTTGTTGTTTTAAGTCACATTTATGCTGACCCACAGCCACGGTGACCTTTCTCCAAACCCTTGTTTCATGTAGATTTGGTGACAGCATGTTGCCATCTGCCGGCCCCTGGATCTTCCATCATTTCTAGGGTACAGCGTTTCAGGGAAACTGACTGTTTCGGCAACATTTTGCCTATTGCAAACCCAACCTGTACAGGGTGTTGTGGAGGAAGTCCACAAGTCCAGCCTCGCTCCTTCTGTTCTTAGAGATCACCGGACCGCAGGTTGCTGGCCGGAGCTTTGTGCACTGGTGTTAGATTGGGATCTGCCTCTGCGAACTCTCTGTCACTGGGTTTGTTGTATGGTGTTCTCATGAGGGTGCTGCGTGCCTCAGTTACATAATGAAGGGCGTCACATCTGGGTGCTGAGGTGTTGGCCTACATAACACGTTGCCATTTGGATGACACTCTTAAGTGGGCCTCAGACGAGGCGGTAGGGTGGGGAGAACCTGGCTGGACAGGGCAATGTGGTAATCATCTGAAAACAAGGTCAAAACATGCATTGTAGGATTTGAACAGATCACCTGTAAAAAGGTGATGTTGAACAAGCTGGGAGTGGAGTCGCTCACCTGTGATCCCAGCAACTCAGGAGACGGAGGCAGAGGATCGCAAGTTCAAGGCCAACCTCAGCAACTTAGTGAGACCCTGTCTCAAAATAGAAAATAATTAAATAAAAAGAAATTGTTGAACAGTGGGGGAAAGTGAGTACTGACTGAGTTTTAAAAAATTAGGGAAATAGTTTTGAATAGTTGGATATGATAGTGGCATTATGGTTTTATATACATTCCCCTCTCCCAGCACCAGGGGTTGAACCCAGAGGCTCTTTACCACTGAGCCTCATCCTCAGTCCTTTCCAAAATTTATTTTGAGATGGAGCCTCTAATTTGCCCAGGCTGTTTTGCACTTTCGTCCTCCTGCCTCAGCCTCTGAGTTGCTGGGATTATAGGTGTGTGCCACCACACTTGCTGGTTTTATATACATCTTAAAGCCCTCTGGTGCTGTGAGCGGAAGTTTTCCCAGGTGAAATGATGTTTGATGGTCTTAAGATATGCAAACAAACCAAAAGGTTTTTTCTTTTCTTTTTTTTTTTAATTGAAAAGGGTAGATGAAAGAACAACACGGGAGAGTACCTGAGTCTGGTGTGTGGCCAGGAGGAGGCCCGTGGAGGCTCGCTGTCACGTTGGTCCCTCTGCTTTGGAGAGCCTTCCAAACCTCCCACAGTGGATAGGGTGCTTTTTCAAGCCTGTTAACAGGGACAGAGGGGGTGAGGTAATTCACTTTCCCTCCTTAGGAAATGGACCAGTCTTCCTCAGGTGGTAGAAGCCCAGTAAGACGGAGTCCCTAACCCAGTCCCCCACTGCTGGAGTGCTGTGAGGGGCTGAATGGGTGCTGTGTGGGTGGGAGACCTCTGTGCTGGATCTCAGGAGCCGCTGGCATCCTCGCACAGGGCCATCTTGCCCCATGAGCCGGTCTCATCAGCATTCCAGTTGACATGGAAGCCCTTTGGTCCCCAAGCTGTTCCACTGTTATTCTGTACTTAAGGATTTTTAGGGGTGAGAGGAGATGCTGGGACCCAGCTGGGTGCAGGACATTGTCTTAGCAGCAGCTTACTCAGACTGGAACATCGGGAGTGAGCATAACACCAGACACCCACTGCCTGGGATCTCTCGCAGTCCTTTTAAGATGCCAGGTGCCGTCTGTGTTCTGGCAGGGTGGACACTGGCCAGTGAGTCTGTGGGGGAGGCATTCAGCAGACCAGGAGCAGGGTTGGGGCTGGGGCGGGTTCTCGGAGTCTGCACCCCAGGTCCTCTTGCTCTCAATCAGGCAGTTACAGACATAGTTCTGAGCCCATCACA
>JAJEJO010001236.1:467853-558874 GCA_020662805.1 Glaucomys volans
TTAGGGTCTTACTCTATTTTTGGTAGGTGGCAAAAGAGAAGACTTCATGGGCAAGTTCAGAGAGCTCCTGCTTCTTGCAGGAGAAATGTTCTTAACACTACTCTTGTTTGAGTGATCTTAACTGGGGGCCGAGATTTCTCTCAGAAACGTCATAGATTTAAGTCTGGCTTACTTTATGTGCCCCTCCCTAAAACAGCAGGTCAGCAAAGGAACTGGTGTGGGTTTGACATCTTCCCCAGGCTCCCCATCCACTGGAGTGGAAAGGAAAAACCCTTCACAGGCTTCTAAATTTACAAAGAAAATAGTGCTTTCCAGGGGGGAGTGGGACTAGTCCCAAGCTTGTGGTTTCCTGCAAATCATGGTGGTGTGCATTAGCTCCCTTGGCCCCTCATCCCCTGCTTTTATCTTTCACAGGATCCTGAGTTTGTGAGTGTAATTACACATTTCAGGGAACTAAGTGCTGAAGTACGTGACTCACCTAGTGTCCTGCAATCACGTTACAGACTCCAAGCTTCACAGGTTTGTTAGATAAAGAGAAAGCGACCTTGAAAGATGTTAGTTTGCCCTCCTTGGGTGGGGAGAGAAGGATGTCAACTATTTGTATTTCTTTAAGGAACAGTTTTTGTTGCAGAATGTAGCATCCTCAGATTATTTCTTTCCCCTCTCCTTTGTAGAGTGGTTTCTAAGAATTTTGGTTTAATTCCCCCATTAAACTTGCACATCCGATCCATGGCATTCCCAGGATGGAAGGAGTTGGTCCCTATTCCCAGACAGGCACAGAAAAGGGGTCCTGGAGGTTAACAGAAACAGATCTTGAACTTAACAGGCAGTGCCTGCGGGAGCAGTATCTTCACACACCATCAGCAGGCCCCAAACTGCTCTGCGGCACAGGCCATAGGCCATAGGCCGGGCCCAGCAGCTTTGAAGTGGAGGACCTGGCCCTCTTTCTAATGTGAGTGCCTGAAAGCTCCTTCTGGTTCTAAGGTCGAGATTTTCTCTAATCATAATGAGTACAAACAGGACTGGTTTGTCCGCTTTGTGTTTGTTAAGCAGCCCTAGTCTGACAGGAAGTGGGTCTGGGGACAGGAAGTAGCTTACTTTCAGAAGCAAAAAGGAGCTATTCAGAAGGACGTGAGACTACGTAGTCTTGAAGCTACAGGGTACATATTAATTGATCTGGACTTTTCCTTTTTGTATTCATAGAATTTCATATAATATTTGCCCCGGGAATTTAGAAATAGAAACTTTTCGACTCTAAAGCTTGAAACCATTCACTGACTTACAGATACACAGTTTTAGGAATAACAAAGGAGCTATACAGATGTAAAGGTTTTCAATGACCAGGAGTTAAGGAGGTTGCTTTTTGGCCCCACTTTCCTTGGCCACTAAGAAGAGGTCAGCAGGCTCCCTGCGGTGCTGCCTGCCTGTAATGACACCTACTCAGGAGGCTGAGGCTGGAGGCAGGAGGATTGCAAGTTTGAGGCCAGCCTGGGCAATTTAAGAAGACCCTGTCTTCAAAAAAAAGGTCATCAGAGTAGGACAACCTTACACCCATTCAGAATCACCCTACAAAGCAGTTATACCTGTCACTGTTTTACTCGTTCTACTTAAAACATACATCACAAAAGCATAACAGAGCAGATAGCACAGCATCGAAGTTTACTGGGAGATTCCAAGACCCAGCCCTGTGTCCGTACTCTGCACTGTTGGTGGCCTCCTCATGGAAGAGTTCAGCACCTGCATTTTTAAGCTTAGCCTAATGGTAGAGAGGAGGAGTGAGCGGAGTCTGACAGGAAGAGAGGGGGATGGCATGTTAAATTTTCATAATTAAAGCTACCTGAAAAGTTCCTGAAAGTGCTTTTGGCCTTTCTGTATGATGAGTTGGTGCTGCCCCATGATGTCAGGAGGTCCACAGAGCAGGAGAGCATCCCAAACCTGCCCGGGACCCCCTGCCCTGTGCTCCTGCTGCCCCTTGTCAGGGGTAGACAAGGTATGAGGGTTTGTGTTTTAAAGAAGCAAAAGACAAACTCGTCACTCCCAAGGAAAGAATTGTACACGTCTTCCAGAACGAAATTACAAGGCATTCAGAAATAAGCAGATGTGAATGCGTGCAGAAATACATCATTTAAAAAGCTTTGACTGGCAGAGATTGAGGGGCCTCGGTAACCTCCTTTTTTTACCAGATGTGCTGGCAGTTAAAATTTGAGCCAGTGAACTATTCAGAGTCTCTTTTTATACAAGTTAAACTTTTCTCACACTTCCTGAAACTAAGTAAGGACTGCTGAAGCGGCCCGGAGGCTCCAGGGCACCTCTGAGTCTTTCATGGTTAAGTCAGTGCCTTTGACTTTGACCTCTGTGGTTCCTCCTTGCTTTTCATTAGTGATTAGCACCTGGGCAAACGCTCACCAGAGTGCTTTTATACCTCCCTCAAGGAGTGAGGAGGACAGGGTGGTTTGAAGGCCCTGCTTTGCCCAGGTCAGTTCAGTTTCCTGGTGGACACTGCCCCAGGGAATGCAGTCATTCCCCAGCGTCCACCCATGTGCAGAAGAACCTGAATTCTCGTGCTGGTTAACTTCCCCGGGGGAGTGACTGCTGTCACTGACAGGGCCAGTGTCTTCAGAGGGGACTTCGTGTTCCTGGGAATAGCACAACTGTCCCCCGGTGGTTACTAGTTAAGTCGAAGGGTTGACAGGACTGTGGACCAGCACTTTGACCTCTGTAGGGTGCTGTCTAGTTGTCAAGGTGTGACAAGCTGCCCTGTGTCAGCTCTGGCATTTGATGGTTTTATCATTCTTATTACTCAAGCTATAAAAGACTAGTGTGTATGCTGATACCCTGTAGTTATGTGGGATTTCTTACCAGAATGTGAGAACATACATCTCTCCTACCCATAGGTCTTGCTGGTGTGTTGTCCGCAGACAGAACTGTGCACAGAATCCATGCTGAATGGCTTGACGGGGTTTGTCATGTGCAGTTAATTCGAGCCTGGCCTTTGTTGGCCTCTAATAATTTTCCTCAGTCCATCGACGAAGCAGCTTTCTTCACACTCGTGGTTTTTAACCTCGAAGGAGGCAGTGTGAAATGATGATCGGGTGTGACTTGGAGGCAGAGCCTGCAGTACAGGGTTGGCAGTGTGATCATCCCCATCCAGTGGTCCGCAGATTGCCGTAGGATTATTTCAGTAGTCCAGCACGTTCACCCTGACATTTCCCACACCTCTGCACGCCAGCCAGAGTGCTTACCAAGTCTGGAGACAGAGCCAGAGCTTAAATATGTGCTCCTGGAATTTCTTCTGGCCCAGCCTGCCTTTGGGTGCTTGGTGACAGATGGCTTCTGCCATGGGTGAGGATTAGGGAGGAGCCACTGTTGCCCACTCTTGAGTGACAAGTGGCATGCTGCCTTTGCCAAACCCAGGATCAGGTTAATGTTGTAACTGATCTGTGTGTGAACTTCACTCCATTTAATGAGAAAATGTTCCGAGGGCCACGTTTCCGTGTTGCCCATCGTTTCTCTGTGCAGTGCTGTTTGAGTGCCTTAGCCTGGGGATTCTTGTCTGTGTCTCCTCCGGCCTTAAAGAGTGATGCACAATGGGGAGTTTTGGGGACTGCCCTTCTGGGGCAACAATTGGACACTTCTACCTCTGCTTTCTAGAAACTGTAACAGTGTAAACATGGGTGGCCGTTGGAGTTGCAGTTGCAACTATTTTATATAATTTAGTTTTTTTTCTATAAACGGTCATATGGGGAGCAGCATTGTACATGTACAAGAGGTGCATTCGTTTTGTGTGGTAGGTGGAAACACGTTTATCTTGTAAGGATTAGCTGCTGCTGTGACACCCTACCCGTGATGCGGATGAAGGGAAAGCAGCAAATAAACCCACACCCCACAGTCGACCTGTCTCTAGGGCCTTCTGCCTTGCCCACCCCGCTGAATTCAAGGGTCTGCATTTCTGCCTGAGGCCAGTTAAGGGTTGCTAAGTTGGTGGTCACGTTTCCTGGAGGTTGCTTATCTGTCAGCCAGCATGTGTGGGAAGTCACATTTGACAGTTGACATTGTAGAGACGGGGTTCTTTCCTTTCTCAAAGATGAGGGGATGGGATTCAGAGGGCATTACAGGTGGGCTCATTTGTTGTGGGTCTTATAAAGAGCCTGTCCTATTGTGCCAGCTGCCCAGGAGATGCAGGACAGACGTTTTCACATGGTAAACGGCACAGCGAGTGCACTGGTAGGAGTTGGGCCTTTTGCATTTTTACATCCAACAAGGGGTTATGGTTGGCGTCACTCCTGGGCGTGGTAGATGTGAATTTACAGTCCTGTCCCAACAGCTGCCCTCAGCCTGGGCCCTGCAAGCAGCCTTAAAAGCACTGCAGCCGGTTCTTTTTTTTTTTGGAACCAGGGATTGAACTCAGGTGCACTTGGCCACTGAGCCAGATCCCCAGCCCTATTTTGTGTTTTTTATTTAGAGACAGGGTCTCACTGAGTTGCTCAGGGCCTCGCTAAGTTGCTGAGGCTGGCTTTGAACTCGCGATCCTCCTGCCTCAGCCTCCCAAGTTGCTGGGATTACAGGCGCACTGTTTTCATAGCGCCCGGCCAGCCGGTTCTTTTGAATGTCCCAGTCAGGGGAGAGCCAGCGTGGGTGTGGAGGTCCCCAGTGTTTTTGTCTTGTGTTCGAGTCACTGTGGCTGCTGGCACTGTCTGCCCAGGAACGTGGACCACTTTTCAAAGCTTAAACAAAAACAGCACACTTAAATTAAAAATGTAGTTTTTCTAAACTGATCTTATTTTTCTGTCACCTTCATTTCCCTCTTAAGACTTTTCACTCTTATTAAACTGGCAGTGGATGGTCTGGTTTGAATGTCCTGTCTTTCAGCAGCAGGGAGCAAGTTAATAAGTAGAGTGCCTAACCCAGCGTCCACCAGCAGATGTGTCCACACAGTGGAATATTATTTGGCAGTAAAAAAAAATGAGATGATACGTGCTGCCTGGTGGATGACTCTTGAAAACATGCTGAGTGACAGGAGCCAGTCACAAAGACCACACAAGAGTCCATTGATATGAAAGGACCAGAAAAGGCAAGTCTGTGGAATCAGAAGTCAGTTAGTGGTTGGCAGAGGTTGGGGGATTACAAATAATGGGAAAAGACTGCTCAGGGGTACAGGTTTCTTTTGGGGTGATGGCATGCTCTAAAACTAGGTAGCGTTGGTTACGTGGTTCTGTGATGTACTAAACACTACTGAAATGTACATTTCAAATGCGTGAATTTTATGACATGTAAAAGCTGCTCTAAGAAGGCACCTGTGACAGCTCGAAAATCAGAGTGCAGCTATTTTCTCCAGTTGCTCAGTTCAGTGACCCAAACAGCACCTGAAAAAGCTACTGTAATTCATCTGTCATCGGACCGATTGCCCCAGCCACACTCCCTTTGTGGGAGAACCTTACTGTATCTACTTCTGTCAGAGTATTTCCAAGCATTCAAAAGGTCTTATCCAAATATTTGAAAACTGTTAGAAGTTGCTGAAGTGGCACCTTCGGAAGAGGACTGGAATGTTGGAAACCAGTGTTGACATTTTGGTGACACGGAAGGTCAGGCTCTCAGTGGAATCTCTGGCTGATTGGACGTTTCCACTCAGACTGATCTTTGAGTGACTGCAGGTGTGAGTTCACTGCCTGAAATTCAGACGTTCAGACGCTGCCCTTGGAATCTCCCCTTCCTCCTGACCCTTGTAGACAGGAGGAGAGTCACCGCACGCTGCTTTTCCTGAGTCTCCGTCCCTTGCCTGAAGGTGTAGAGGGACTGGTCCTGCACCTGTCCCTCCTGCCTGCGCTCTTTTTGCAGACAGCATCCATTCTCTAAAAAGAGAGAGGAGTGATGACTTAAGTTCTTCAGTCTTTCCTCCTGAAGGAAATGACACTTCCCAAAGGAAAACTAGCGTTCCTAGATTTATTTACCAAAATGAGGGAAAGAACTGGGAAATCATTTGACGTAAGCCCCAAATTCAGCAGTTGCACACTGGCTAGAAGGGACGCACACTCTTCCACTTCCAACTCCGGGCCCCGCCCCCATTTCCCAGACTCCGGAGGGGGTTTTAGATACCATTGAACAACTAAGCTGGAAAGACTCAGAGATCGTGTGTTCGAACTCAGTCCCTTCACGTGCCCTTGGACAGTCCCGCCGGGCCTTGCAGCGTAGGAGCCCAGGCTGGGCCGCCCTGGGCGCTGGCTGCTGGCAGCAGGGCAGAGGCGCACGGAGCCTGTGGCCGAAGAGGAATGAACTCCACCACTCAGAACAGGCCCCCCACCACAGCCCCCTTCCTGTCAAAGGTCAGATCATTTCCTGGACTTGGTGGAGGCCATGCGAGCCGAGCCCACTTCCCGAGCTGTGGGGAGAGCCCAGAGCCCCTTCCTCACAGGCAGGTGGTCTCCAGCTGCTGCGTGTCACGAGCGGGATAGAGAGCTGGAGGGGCTGTCCTGGGCTGTCCTGGGCTGTCCTGGGCTGTCCTGGGCTGTCCTGGGCTGTCCGGCGCTCGGGAGCTGAGCAGAGGGCTTGCTGGGTTTATTTTGCTTCAACAGGGTGAACTGTTGGTGAGTCTATTAAAAACAAAACAGAAACAGGTTGGGGCGTCAGACCTTCGGTGTCGGTGGCATTGGAGGACCTGGCGGTGCTGTGGCGTTTCTGCCTAGAGAGCTGTGCTCCTGTGCACTCCAGAAGATCTGTGAGCGCTCGGTGGTCCACAGACAATCTGGCAGCTTCTGCGAGCATTCTCGTGTTACCTTCCTCCTTGTGGTCACCTGTGTGAGGTCCTGAGAGGGCTCCGAGGGCTCCGACGTCACCCCTGTCTCCGGCTTGCCACCCACCGCTTCAGACCCAGCAGGGCCTCAGGCCTTCCAAGTCCAGGCCCTCTTTTTGCAAATCAAGTGACCCAGGTCTGGGGCAGGGAATCATCTTTTTGGGGTCCTTGGTACGATACAAACGGGTTCTGATCCTTATGTCCTTAGGTTCCTATGACCCCCTACCCCCAAATTTGTCCTGTACTCAGAAGCATTTGGGTGACTTTAAAGAATACAGATCCTTAGATCACATCCCAGAATCTGAGGTGTTTGAAAAGCAGCTCTGAGGGCTGGGGATCTAGCTCACAGGCACAGGCCCTGGGTTCAATCCCCAGCACCACAAAAAAAGAAAAAAAGAAAGAAAAGCAGCAGCAGCTCTGGAGGTCCAATCTGTGGGAACCACTGTGGTTTATGGTAGCCACTGAGGCCAGTCCCTCCTGTGTCATTGCTAAGGTGCTCCTGGGCAGGGCATTGGTGCCCACGGGCCTGCACACCTCCTGGTGCTGGTTGGCATTTGTAGACTGACAAGCCCCAGGGCTTGGGAGGTGCCTGCTGGCAGGTGCCGAGCCCGTGGGACATTGGAGTAAAGCTGTTAGTCATCAGCAGGTCCTGTGGGTGGGTCTGAGCTGAGCTCACCTAGAGCTGGAGCAACAGACAGTGTTTTAAAAAGAAAACATACGAAACAAAAGGTGGGCAGAGTCAGGTGTAATTGGGTTTTCATTAACTTCATTAACTCAGACAAACAGGTTTCTGCGATCAGTATCTCCACACATGAATGTGTGTGTTATGCACTGTACAGTTAAGTGGCTGGGCACAAATACGTGTGACACTCTAGTCATTTTTCCTTTTAAAAAACAGTTTTGTTTTTTTAAATTCAAGTTTAATTGGGTAGTTTTGGGTTTTTTTCCTAGAAACAGTTCATTCCTATGTTTGTTTTTAGGCATTTCTCTTTAAGCATGGACCTACACTGACATTCTGGTGACAGATGAGAAACTGAAATAAAAACCAACTTCACTCACTAAGCTAGGCTACTGTGGGTGGGGGAGTGTTTTGTTGTTTTTTGCTAAATATGGTCTTTGTGAAAAATGTGCACATATTCATTAGAACCTCACTTTCTTTGAGGGGTTCAGACATGTTCTTTGGCAGAGACTGAGTGGAACCCCCACAGAGCATTTGGAAATGGGGTGGGGTCTGCTTTTTGTGTTGCTGGAACTTGTCCTTAGTAATGGGCTCAGGGATGCTGAGCATCCTGCAGTGCTGGGGGTGGTCCTGCAGGTTGACCACTTGTGCTGTCCAGAACCCAGGAGCACCCCCTGCAGGAAACGCTGGTGGGGTCATGACCAATAAGTAACACATACCCCCCTTCACTTACAGCAGCTTGTCACCTGTCACAGAGATTCCATTAGCACTCCTATGTCAACCTCGATGTAAAAGTTGCAGAGATGTGCTGTTTATGAATCTATACAAATATTAAAATTAACTTAATTTGGTAATTTTAGGGGGGTATCCTAAAGTGAGAAAAATCCTGGTGTGTGCCAAATAAGACCTGGGGTCTGCTGCTTTCGATGGGGCCAGAACTGAGCAGAAGAGGGAAACAGGGAAATCCTGTTCGCTCCTTACACTGGTCCACTCTTGGCGCGTGCGTGCGCGCGCGCGCGCGTGTGTGTGTGTGTGTGTGTGTGTCTGTCTGTCTGTCTGTCTGTCTGTCTCTGGGGATTAAACCCAGAACCTTCAGCATGATAGGCAAGTGCACCCCTGAGCCCCAGCCCAGCCTCTGGTCCCTCGTCTGTGCATGACTGCCATGTCAGAAAGCCTCCAGTTGCTCTTCGATGTGCCACCTGTGTCTGAGGTTCTGTACCAGATGGCACAATTGCCTGGTGATGTTGGAACATAAGTGAAGAATTTGTGGAACGACGTGTCCAACTAACACTTGGCAGAATGGCCTGAGCTGCTGCTGCTGCCGCCTAGATGAATCCTGTGGGGAAGGTGTGGGTGTGTGGATTTATGCAGACCTCCTCAGCTGATTCCTGAGTCCGCTTTCTGCATGTTACTGGGTCATTACCACCACCCTCAGTAAAATTATTCCTTATTCTACTTCCTTTTTCAAAGAGTTGCATGGACTTTGAGTCAAATATGAACCTGATTTAGAACATTAAAACAGTACATTTTAGTTCCCATTCATTCCTGTTAATGTGCTTTATTTATTTGCAAAATAGTCAATATCACTTTTTTTAATGGTGATTATTGGCTTTGCTTTGAGATATTTTCTCGGTGTTCTCAAACTTAGAAGTGATGAAGCTTTGGTCTGACCTCTCCTTTGCCCAGAATCTAGCCTTTTCTGTTTGCCCTGACCAGACAGGAGCTGTGGCTCTGTTGAGCTGGTGGTTCAGTTTCTGAAGGATAGCCCGTAGAGAAGGACAGCGTAGCTGGGCGTGAAGCACGTGATTGCTGGTGTGGAGTTTGTGATTGGGAGCTGTGTTTGTTGGAAAATTTAACTCTGTCGCTGGTTTTCACATCTCTGATACGTGTCCTGAGGACCATGATCGAGAGAGATGCTTACTTGACTTATTTTAAGCTTTATAACAATCTTTTTTTTTTAAAAAATTATTGCCAGCAAGAAATGAGAGAAACTTAGGGTTTTATATTTTAATATGATTAAGGACTTTAAAACATGTCTCATCTTGCTTTTCTGTAAACGTTCGTTTTTTAATTTGTGGATTTGGGAAAAACACCCTTTTATGAACCTGGCAGGCTGTGCCTCCCTCTGTCGCTGCCAGTGAGCTGTCATGGCGAATTGGATGTGTGTCACTGTGTCTCAGCCACCAAAGTCTGCAGGGTTTGGGGGGAAAATGGTTTCAAGAAGACTGAGTCTGTCCCTGAAGTGGGAGGAGCACTTGGCAAGTGCTAGGTGTGTGGCACCCTGTGAGGACGTGGGGACCTTGGTGGGCTGCGTGTGGGCTGGGTCTGTGTGCTTCCTGCAGCTGGCTGTTTTAGGAAGGGGCCAGTGGGGACCTCCCTGCTCTGCACCCAGCATCTCCTGATGGACGAGAAGCGAGTCTCTCCTAATTTGACATGTTCCCGTGGGATAGTGTTGTAGCCAGATTAGAGGGTTTTCACAAGTTTAGGGAATCTGGCTGAGGAGTTTGGTAACTGAGGTCCATTTGGCATCCTTGGAAACATTCTCCTGACCTCCATCTGGACAGCCTCGTTTGTGGTCTTATGTCCTCCGGCCACACCAGCCTCACTTTCCTCTTCTGTGCAGTGGGCCTCACGTTTGCATTGGTAGCCTGATGTGCTGTTTAGCTTGCCACAGTTTCTACCGTCTTCTTAATTGCCCTTTAAAATAGTTGTGTAATAATCTACCATGTTTGATCTGCCTCAGTCATTTCTCCATTTCTTTCTTGCTTTTTCTTTTTTTGCTACTGGGGGTGGAACCCAGGAGTGCTTAACCACTGAGCCACATCCCTGCCCTTTTTTTAAAATTTTGAGACAAGTTGCTTAGGACCTTACTAAGTTGCCAAGGCTGGCTTTGAACCTGCCATCCTCCTGCCTCAGCAGTGTCTAACATGGCCCAGACCATTGGCTTCACCCGCCTCTGCTCTTCTTGCTGCTGTGGTGTGAACCTCGCCCCTGAGCCCTTGGTGCCTCAGGAGTGCTGTTGGCCTCCTGGGTGGGTGCAAGGGTCATGCGGAATGCATGGAAAAATACACTACAGTCAGTCACTTCTGTAGAAAAGCTGCTTAGGCCTGCATGCAAAGGTGCTTTATGGGAGCAGGGAGACCTTGCCCTTGAACCCAGACTCTGCGCACCGGCTGAGACTGTGATCACAGCCAGGGCCTGTGATGTGCTCTGTGACCAGCTTGAGAGTGGATATGAAGAGGAACATGTGGCTGACACCCTGCCGGGTGGCTTCGTGCCTCTGTAGAGGCCCAGCAGTTGGGAGAAGGGCACAACTGGTTCACCTGTGCATCAGTTCACCTGTGCACCTTGCTTTTCAGATCAATGTGCGGGTCACCACCATGGACGCAGAGCTGGAGTTCGCCATCCAGCCAAACACCACCGGGAAGCAGCTCTTCGATCAGGTTGGTCTCTGCTCTTGAGAGAATCACTGTTTAGGAGGGGAAAAAGAAAAAAAAAAAAAAAGTTTTGCAGCATCCAGATCACTTTGCTGGGTGAATTGCCTCACTCAGCCCACCTGACATAACAGATGAGAAAGATCTTTGAAAAGGGAGCAGTGCTGCACCAGCCCACGGGAGCTTTACACAGCACCTGCAGAGTCGGGAGATGTCTGTTAAATATTTATTGGTGCTGTTGGTATCTGTTATTTGGTTTTTCCTGGTAGTAGCTACTTCAGATAAATCTCATCTTAACAGCTCAAATCTTCCCCCTGTCAAGGTGAGACATAAGATCATTCTTTGGCACTGTTTTCTTTTTTTTTGGAACCAGGGATTGAACTCAGGGACACTCCGCCACTGAGCCACATCTCCAGCCCTATTTTGTATTTTACTTAGAGACAGGGTCTCACTGAGTTGCTCAGGGCCTCACTAAGTTGCTGAGGCTGGCTTTGAACTCGCGATCCTCCTGACTCAGCCTCCCAAGTCGCTTGGATTACAGGCGTGCGCCACTGCGCCCGGCTTTTGGCACTGTTTTCATAGCTTTATGTCACAAGTCAGCGAACTCCCCACAAAGGGTGGCTGGTGACTATTTCAGGTCTGCAGGTCACAGTTGCCGTGCACCTGTTCACCTTGCCGTGGTGGTATGGAAACTGCGCAGCCATAAGTTGTCAATCAGTGAGCCTGGCGTATTCCAGGAAAGCAATGTGGGGGGGTCCTAAATTTTCATTTGAACCTCCCCACCCCCAGCCAATTATAGAAACCCATCCTTGTGGACTGAACAAGTAGCAGACCACTGGCCATGGCCTGCTGTCCCTGCTTTATTTAGAAACTTTTTTTGTAGACATGAACACCGAGGCATGGCGTGGAGCTGCCCGCAGACACCTTAGGCTGGTTCTTATGCACTGGCCCCATGGCCTGGTGTCCTTTTTTTTTTTTTTTCCTGGTACTAGGAACTGAACCCAGGGGCACTTCACCACTGGGCCACATCCCCAGCCCTATTTTGTATTTTTTATTTAGAGACAGGGTCTCACTGAGTTGCTTAGGTCCTCACTAAGTTGCTGAGGCTGACTTTGAACTCACATCCTCCTGCCTCAGCCTCCCAAGTGCTGGGATTACAGGCGTGCACCAACACACCCGGCCCTGGTGTCCTTTCTTGATGTTCTGTCGTGGGTTCTGATGTCTCAACAAAGCACTTTCAGCAGCAGGTCCCAGCAGGCAGACCTCACTACAGGACGCTCATTTGGGGTTAAGTTTTTTCAGCATGTTTGAGTCGACCCCTCAGGTCGAAGGGGATGGTGCCTCCAGCTCTCACCCCCAGGCAGTCTTGGAAGACCCAGTCCTCCCCCTGTCTGCTCGTTGCTCCTAACCTTACGGAGCCGGTGGGCCTGGCCAGCTGCAAGGAATGCACCTGAGATGCCCTTGTGCCGGGCCAGCAGCCTGGGTCCCTGGCAGGCCCGGCTGCTCCTCAGCACCTCAGTGAGCTCCCTAGGGTCAGCGGAGGCTCCTTCTTGAGATGGCAGCACAGGTGCGTCCTGATCCTCCACCTGCTGGAAACCTGAGGTGAACTGCAGGGTTGAACAAGGACGATGAGCTCCTTGAGTGCCAGGAGCCTCCCTGTGGCCCAGGACGAGCTCAGGGGAGCGGGCTCAGCTCTTTGGGCTGAGTCGAGGCTGGTCAGAGGCAGGGACCCAGGGGCACTGGCCACAGCAGTGTTCCACCCTCAAGCTCCAAATCCAGAAATGTGAGGACTGGTGACAGGAAACCTGGGAGGAAGCACTTTGGCCCGTTGGAGGGTCCAGGTGGCTCCCCAGCGCTCCATCAGGGCTGCAGTGAGCGAGTGCCTGGTGGTGCTGGGCCTGTGGTAAAGCTGCCGGGGCAGGCAGGCTGGCTGGCTCTGTCGGGGTGGCCGCAGCCGGTCATCATGACTGCTGCCATTTGTCTGAGATCCCACCTGGATCTGCTTCACCTAAAAAGGATAAAGATAATTCACTGCCCTGGGTTAGGCTGGAGTTAGGGCAAAAATCTAAAGATAATCCCAGAGAAGGCCGAATGGAGCCAACTGTACTCTGCGTGGCGTGGTGGCTAGGACCCATCCTGAGCAGTGCACTGACTTCCAGTGTGGGCTCTGCCTCCAGCCAGCATGTCCTTGGTCGCCCTCTGGGCACCAGTCCTCACCTCTGAGTAGTGGGGTTTCCCGGCCAAAGCTCCGGCCTGCTGCTGAGCATCTTGGCAGATCTGGGGCCGGACGGCTTCTGCTGCACCCGCCCGAGGAGGCGGGTGGTCCCGCTGTCGCTCACAGTTGAGTGAAACAGACACATCGCTGCCTTTTCCTTCCAAAACCTGCCACCCACAGAAGCCGCTCTGGCGCAGAGGTGAGGGCTCGACCCCACCGTTGACAGGATTTTTTTTTTTATCATGAGGCAAAGCAAAGGACCTGGAAGGCAGTCGTGAGGGGATGGTTTTTAGGAAGCACTGAAGAAAGGACGGTTAGGTAATCCAGCTGGTCGTTTTGGGGGGACCATGGTGATGTGTAGGCATTCAAACAAAGACACTGAGGACCGTCAAGCTAGGTAACCAATTCCTCCAGCGACGAAGCGCAGCAGGTCGGGCAGCTTGGGCTGGTTCAGCTGAGGGGAGGTCGGGGCTGGGCGGCACAGCGGGCAGCGCTGAGCTGTGGCCTGACAGACGCAGGCACGCCTGGGACTGAGGGAGAGGAGGGTCAGGCGGCAGGAAGTTCTGCCCCGCTGCTTCAGTCCGGGCTGGGAGGACGAAAGCAAGCACCTGCCGTGTCTGCGTCTGCAGGGCTTTGGTGAGGCCCAGCCAGGAAGCTGCTGGTCCGTGGGGAGCAGGGAGCTAGGATGGGATGGAGACCTGGTCTTTGCCCTCTGCCCTCCTGTGTCATGAAGACGGGAGACACGGGGCTTCCCAGAGACCTGGCAGTGGGCACTGCAAAAAAGTGGGGAACCCCAGTGCTGCCCTGTTTTGGGATGGGGGATGAACAGCTCAGCCTTGTTAGCCTTTAATAAACAGCAGGCCCTGCAGGCGAGGAAGCAGGCGCAGGTCCAGCTGCCACTGAAATTGCAGGTTCCTCTCGGAGCAGGTGCATGAGCGTGGCTCTGAGGGTGGTCCCTCCTCCCTTCACATATGATGGAAGCCATCCATATATTTGAAGAACAGTAGCATCTTCCTTAAAGGCATGCTGCCACACATTGAGGGATTTAAATTGCACGTCAGAGCCACAGGACTCCGCTTGATGACGGTCGGCGCACCCGCCCACCTCTGCTTGTTTCCAGGACACCCATGAGATAACCAGTGTGGGGCTCTGCCTATGATGCACCGCAGGAGACTTATTTTCCTTGCGTGGAGAACTTTAAACATGACATCTTGGATGTAACCTAGGGTTGGGTACTAACCCAGCTGTACAGAATTTCACATTTCTGAAGTCCTCCAGAATGCTGTTCACCCCCACTTGCCTCCTGGCACCCCTGTGGTGGCAGCACACCTGGGCACACCTGTCCTGGTGGACTGCAAATCCCACGGTGCGTGTGCTTGCCACAGCCCAGCCCCTCAGGAAGCATTGTGCAGAGCAAAAAGGCGGAGTGTGCACTTACAAGATGTAAAGGTAACCCCTAATCGGGTCAGATTTATATTAAATTTACATTATTCGTGGCTTTGGCAATGGCTGTATGGGTGGCTGGTTACTTGAGAAGGTACAGCCAGTGGACTTGACCACTCAGGCATCTTGGTCTCTTGGAGACCACTGGACACATTGTGGATGACCGCTGGTCTCTGTGGCCTGTTGGAGGGAGGTTCTCACAGCTGGACCTCTCGCTTGCTCTCCTGCAGGTGGTTAAGACCATCGGCCTCCGGGAAGTGTGGTACTTTGGCCTCCAGTATGTGGACAATAAAGGATTTCCTACCTGGTTGAAACTTGATAAAAAGGTAAGGCACAGTTAACTGTCTACAAGCTGGTAACTGGGTGTTGGTCTGCTCCATTGACACTCAGCCTGGAGCACTTTAACTCTCTGTTTTTATGTTCCTTTTTATCTGTACAAATGTTCTTACAGACAGGAAGGATGCCGCCTTCCCGTCAACAGGGATGTGGATTGGAAATCAGACCTGTGTTCCTCCTCCAGGTCCTCATTGGAGGAGAGGATGATTGATTGCCTAGTCTCTAGTTGACCTTAGTTTTTTTTGTTGTTGTTTTGTTTCTTCCCCCACTGAGATTGTTAATCGTAGAAACCGTGAATCACCCACCATGTTGTAAGAACCTGTTATTGCTTTGTTTGAACCTGTGGTAGATTATCTGCCAACTCCAGAGATGGGATAATTCCACTAACAATTTTAAAGAGAAACCATCAGCTAAATGTATTTTCTTCAGACTCTTTGAAAACTCTGCTTTCCCCCCAACGTCCCTTCTCTCATTGTGACTATAACAAGGTGGGGTGAGAGCAGAGGGGTGCAGCATGGTCCAAGGCCAGATTGGCACCTGGGCACATTTCAGTATTGCAGGTCTGAGTTCTTGGGATTGATAGCAGCATCGCTAGGAATGAGGGTTTGGGGGAGCAGTTTGGCAGGTCAGCAGGTTTCCATGGAGTGGTCCGTCTGACCGACCTTTCCTTGTCCTGCACTCTGAATTGACTTTGAGAACAGATACTGTTGCTGGCTGAGGCCCCTTTTGAGTCATTGTTCATCAGACTCTGGAAAAGGTCTTCACCGTGGCTTCCATGTCTAATGAGCTATGCTCTGTCTTCCAGGTGTCTGCCCAGGAGGTCAGGAAGGAGAACCCCCTCCAGTTCAAGTTCCGGGCCAAGTTCTACCCAGAGGATGTGTCAGAGGAGCTCATCCAGGACATCACCCAGAAGTTGTTCTTTCTCCAGGTGAAGGAGGGGATTCTCAGTGACGAGATTTACTGTCCCCCTGAGACAGCGGTGCTCCTGGGGTCCTACGCCGTCCAGGCCAAGTTTGGAGACTATAACAAAGAAACGCATAAGTCCGGGTACCTCAGCTCCGAGAGGCTGATCCCTCAAAGGTGAGCAGGGAGTGAGCTGGCCTGGTTGGCCCAGGTACCTGTCCCCGGAGGTGGGAGTGGTGGTGTGAGAGGAAGCAGGGGACTATTTCAAGTCAAGGCACGGATGATTGTCTGGGACACAGCCAGGGAAGGCATGCCCCCTCCCCACTGGAATCTGACAGGCGACCCTGTTATCTGAGGTCCTTGCATTCAGGCATCTCATGACCAACCTGCTTGGTTCTTCCTGGTGTGTGATCATCTGGGCTTTGCTAAGTCTGTCTTTATTCACCATTGGTCACAAAAGTTGCCCCTTTGGGAAGAAAATGTTATTTAAAATAAAACACCTTTTTAAAAGTTTTCCAGCAGGACTGGGTTTGTCTCATTCAGAATTCTCAGGTTAATCCTCAAAACTAAAAACATCACACATCAGAAAACAAACAAAGTGACCCTTTCATTTGAAAGGACAGGCAGGGCTGGACTGTGGGTGGGAAGTGCCCCAGGGCTCACATCTCCCAGCTTTGAGGGTGACAGTACTGTGTGTCCTCCTCCTGCAACCAGAGTCATGGACCAGCACAAGCTCACCAGGGACCAGTGGGAGGACCGGATCCAGGTGTGGCACGCCGAGCACCGCGGGATGCTCAAGTGAGTGCAGCCCGGAGGAGGTGGGACGGGTGGTCTCGGGCCTTCTGGCTTATCTTCCCATGGGACCCCAGCTGGCACCTAGGGAGGCCAGCCTCACTGAGCCCAGCTGGGTGCTGGGGATGTGTTCCAACTGGAGGAAGAGGGATTTGTTTCCGTTTGTTTGTTTTGTTTTTAATCAAGCTGTGTGTTCTTGCCTGGGGAGAGAGCAGCCTAATAAGGTCCTAGAAGCACCCCCTTTCTTTGTGGTGAGAATGTCTTGTCAAAACTTCACTTTAGCACTGCTCTGCCTGTAACCAGAGCATGGTGTTGCCTCTCTCTGCGGGAGAGGGCTGTTTACTCTTTGTTGATCAGGCCTTTGTCCTCAAAAGCATGCATAAGTGAGAACTCCAGATCCTAGCAGGAAATGCAGGTGTCAGAGGACAGGGTGATGTGGGGAGGGCGGAGTGCAGCTTTAAGGCAGTTAAGTGTAAGAAATGGCCAGAGGCCCACCCTGGCCCTCCACCCAGGCCCAGAGCAGCCCTGTGCACTGTCCCAGCCTCACAGGTGTGGCTGCAGGCTGCGCCTCACAGGTTTTGTGCTTCAGAGTTTCTGTCTGACCCAAGAGTCTCTTGTTGGGGGAAATCGGCTCAGAGCCTACAGCAGTGGCCTCTGGGAGGATGGGGCCTCCAGGGCTCTGTGTCCCGGAACGGGCAAGGGTTTTGTCTAGCAGTAGAGTCCAGAAGAAGAGTCCGTCTTCCCTGGAAGAACTGAGTCTGCTAGTCTTCCCACGTGGGGGGTGTCACAGTCAGGGTCCAGGACAGCAGGGACCCCATCCAGATGCTGCTTTTGAGCCGCCTGGGCCTCGTTGCCCAGCGGTCTCCAGGTGCCTGGGGCTTGCCTGCCTGTGGTCTGCTCATTGCTGTCAGCCCGTCCTGCCCGGTTGGTCTCGGTTCTTAAATGTCGGTGGAGGTTTCCCGTGTGTGGAGTGCACCAGCGACGTTCCTGTCTGCCTTTCCTTAGAGACAGTGCCATGCTGGAGTACCTGAAGATCGCTCA
Source organism: Glaucomys volans (assembly GCA_020662805.1). Lineage (NCBI taxonomy): Eukaryota > Metazoa > Chordata > Mammalia > Rodentia > Sciuridae > Glaucomys > Glaucomys volans. The sequence continues at coordinate 485,484 of JAJEJO010001236.1, forward strand.
GGACCTGGAAATGTATGGAATCAACTACTTCGAGATCAAAAACAAGAAAGGAACAGACCTCTGGCTCGGAGTCGATGCCCTTGGACTAAATATTTATGAGAAAGATGATAAGTGAGTTGAAGTTTGTAACTGTCTTTAGCTGGTGGGGTGGTGGGCCTGGGAGCAGGTGCAAGATGGCAGTTCTGCGGGAGGTTTATTTAGCACTTGGCCTGGAGTGTGATGCTTCAAAGGCTTTGGGACCGTGCTTGGTGGCCTTCTCAGTGCAGAGGCTCAGCAGCACGCGTGTCTGGCAAGCTGGGAGGGGGCTGTCTTTTGCTACTGCAAGAGAATGGCAGCTGCGGGAATACATGCCCCTCCTGCTGAGGCCCCCACCAGCTGCCTGCAGGTCCCAGCACATCCCTGGCCTCTCCGCAGGCTCCCTGGCCAGGGTGGACCCTTGGCTTAAGACTTGAGCTGATCTAAATGGAAATACTGGAGGGGTCCATAAACAGCAGCCCATGTGTGCAAATGAGGAGCTAGATCTTCACAGCCTGCAGAAGGTGGCTAAGTGTTTCACAGGACTTCTGTGTCTATCGAGCAAAGTCCGGGAGTGCAGAGCAGTGTAAGGAGAGCTGCCTGGTGCGGGGAGCTGGACTCCCATTGCCGCAGGTGCTCCTGGTTGCTGCCATGGCACACGCAGAAAAAAGCATTGGACTTCACTGGGGCAAGTGGTTCCCTGAGCTCAGAGAACAAGCCGAGGTTCTAGGTGCCTCTGCTCAGAAGCTTCCTGGCTTTAAGAAGCAGAAGGAAATCTTCTCCTGGGAGGACCAGGGAAGGGCTCCTTGGGCCCCTGCTCTGAGTGTCCCGTGAGCCTCCTTTCTCTGAAGGGCTCCCCAGCAGACCCTGTGGTGGCTCCAGACTCAGGCCTGGAAGGCAGCTTCTCTGGGATTGCTGAGGGAGGGACACTGCCTTGGACAGAAGGCACATGACCTGTCACTAGTCTAGCCACATGTGCTCCTGCCACGACCAGAGAAGAGTTGTGTCACTGAGCAGGAGCCACACCCTCCCCCTAGTGCTCTGGAGTGGGACCCTGCACACCGGTGGAGGCAGGCTTCATCCTCTGGGAGGACTGGCACCCACCAGGGATGGACTGGTCACAATCCTCGGAGAGCCAAGAGGGGAGTGCTGAGGGCTGGTGGCTCCTCCCAGGTGTGCTGGCTGCAGTGTTGTTTAGAAATCAGACAGAGGAGAAATGGAACTTCTGGAGCCGGGCCTCAGGCTGTCCTGAGTTGGAGGCTGGAGGCTGTTAGTGCAGGGTGCGACCAGCCCTGCTAAAAGCCAGAGGGAACCTCATGTCCTCGTGGGAAACTGCCTCTGTCTTTGAACTTGTTTCTTGAATGGCTAGATTTTGTAACCGAGCCATGGCTGGGGCTGTCCAGACTGGTTTTTCAAGCTGCCTGAAACAGACATGGGCAGGGACTTGCTGATGTCAGTTTGTGACAGGCCCAACCCATGGAAATGCTCCTTTCTCCCAAGTGAAATCTGAGCTTTGTGCCCCTCAGTCCTGTTCCTGTCCCCAACCCCAGAGCACAGTGGTGGCTCTCAGGTGGGCCTCTCCCCAAAGGCTGGATAGGGTGTGGGGCAGCTCCCTCCCCAGCTCCCCCGCCGAGGGCAAAAGCACTTAGCAGACCTTTGGCCAGTTAATAGGCCCCGATTTCTTCATTCCAAGATGTAAACAGCGTGGTTGGTGCGACCCAAGTCTGAGGACCAGGGAGCACCCTGGCTGCTGGGTGTCGCATTGCCCTCTTTACCACTAGAACTTGCGTGAGAGTTCTCCAGATGTTTTTCAGGGGAGAAATCTGATATGTGGAGTGTGTAAGTTGAGCTATAGGAGATTCAGTGCGTTCTGCAAACAAACACGGACATCTTTATTTTATCCTTTTGGTATTAAATTGGCTCAGACTGGGAAGTGTCTCCTGGGGTCCCCTTTCCATGGTGTAGTTAGCATTCCTTGGGAACACAGAGGACTAAAAGCGTTTCTCTTCCCCTTTCCTTTAACCCCCTAGCTCCTCAGAGAAGGGGAAGGTAAGAAACCTGCTCCCAGACCGGCATGTTCGCTTGGGGACAGAAAGTCTGGTGGAGCTGGGCTGGAATTCTTCCCAGTACTCAGACCAGACACAGAAACTGAAGGAAACTGACCCTGTTCCCCAATTCTTAGGTCTTTGAAAGCATGCCCCCCGCCCCCCGCTTCACCCCCAACCTCAGACTGCCAGCTCCCTGCTTCCTGAGAGCACCTGCTGGTGGAGTTTCTGAAACTGGCCAGGTTCCAGGCTCCACCCCTAGAGGAGAAGGTGGGGCTGGGGGGCTGTGTCGGAGCTGAAAGAGCGAACCCTGTCTTTGCCTTTACACTGCTCCTGGGGGCACTCAGGATGGGCGTGCTGGGTCATGTCTGTCTGCAACCCCAGGTCACCACACGTTGCCCTCTGACCTCCTCTTGACACGTTTCAAAGTAAATCACAGCGTCTGTGTCCTGTCCTCAGAATGGAAGTGCAGGTCACTTGCTAGAGCTCTGTAGATTTGATGTGACATTTAAGTGCAACGTAGTCTCTAGGCCTAGACTATCATCGTCACCCCAGCTGCAGATTTGGGATTTAAATTTTTCAACTATTCTTTCATTTTTAAGTCATTTTGTATGTTTTAAAAGTTTCAAAAATAGCATAGAGAATTCCAGTACACCCTCACACAGCTTCCTCAAAACATCAACTTTGTAGGTAACCATAACCCCAGTGCCCAAATCAGGAAATTGATGTGATTTAAATCTAAATGTATCTGAACCTCGTTTCCATCTGAGTTTTCTGTTAGACTCGTGTTGGTTTCTGCCCAGGACCCTGTCAGAATCTCACCAGTGTTCACTTGTCTTCTCTCCTGTCTGCTTTGATCTGGGACGGGGTCTGCATTCTCATGGCTTGAGATATTTGAAGAGTACAGGCCACTGACTTTTTTTTTTTTAGATACCAGGGACTGAACTCAGGGGCACTCGGCCACTGAGCCACATCCCCAGCCCTATTTTGTGTTTTATTTAGAGACAGGGTCTCACTGAGTTGCTTAGTGCCTTGCTATTGCTGAGTCTGGCTTTGAACTCTTGATTCTCCTGCCTCAGCCTCCCGAGCTCCTGGGATTATAGGTGTGCACCATGGTGCCCGGCTGACCACTGACTTTTTATGAAGTCTTTTGACTTGGATTTGTCTGATGCTTGCTCATTTTGGATTTGAGGCCTGCCCTTCTGGGGAGAACCCCACAAAGTGTTGTGCTGCCTCCCAGGGCCTCCTGTGAGTCCCTGGTAGCACTGCCACAATCACTGGGCACCGAAGTGTCCGCTAGGTTTCTCCGTGTGGCCCCCGTCCTGGCTTTCCTAACTGACACTGTGTTTCAGGGAGACACTGTGAAACTCTGCCTGCCTGCTTCTTCACTGTCTTCTCTCCTACCGTCCATCTGAGAGACTTACATGAAGTCTTATTGTTACGGTGGTATTTGAGAAATAGTAGTTATTAGAAAGCACCTTTTTACGACTGCTAATCAGAATTCCATGAGAAGCTAGTTTCTTTTCTCCTTTTATTACTCAGTTATTTCTATTAATACGAGCTTGTGGATATTTATCTTAGTCTTTGCGTTGTGGTCTGTGGGTCGTAGTGTGTATTCCATTGCCTGTAGGAACCTCTTGCAGTTGGTCCTCCCTCTCCCACAGCCTCAGCGTTCTCAAGTGCTTGCTTCCCTCCTGGTAAGATGCTCCAGCCCTGGAAATGGCCCTTTCTCCAAAGGCCTCCCAGTTATTATTGGAGAATCCCCCGCCACCACACCCCACACTTTTTCTTTTTTTTTTTCAACATAAATCCCATAGCAATCTTCTGGGTGGACCATGCTCATGTTCTTTGTGTGATGTCTTAAAAAAGAAAGGAAAAAGAAGTCCTCGTAGGCTTTCATTTTCCAGCTGTGGTCTAGAATTAAAGGAAGTCCTTAAACTCAGCAGCAAGTCATGGCTTTCATGTCGGGCCCTCCTCCCTTGACACGGCACTAATGCTCATGAGTGGCTGTGGATGGCCATCTGGGGTTCCAAAGTCTTAAAAGGACAGACTTTCCACACACACCAGAAGGCAGAGGCCGGAGACCCAGGGAGCCCAGCCTGGAAGGACAGATGCCTACCAAGCTCCACGACCTGAGTCTTGGGGATGAGAAGCTCCTCTGAGAGGCTGTCAAGGTGGGGCCAGAGAACAGAGCGTGGCCCGCTGCAGTCCCAGGAGCTGGGGGCGTCAGCCTGGCCTGTGGCTGTGGAGTGGGCAGCGCCATCTGACCCTCAGCCCCTCAGCCCCCCGGGGCTGGGGAAAGGGCTGACAAGCAGCAGCCACCACCTGGTGTTCTCTCCAGCCTCCCCATAAGGAGGACATGGCTGAAGACCACTCGGGGCAAGACCAGGCTGTAACTGGGGTTCCCCCGTGGACAGAATCCCGCCTTGAGCAATTCTGTGTTCCACCCGCAATGACAGAGCAGCACAACAGACTCGCTGTGCGTTCGCGCGCTGAGGGGCATCTTAGCCAGCGGTGCCATCCTGAGACACCTGCCAGGAAGGGTGTGTCCAGAGGCTGTGGCCTGTCAGCAGTGGGCCCGTGTCCTGCCTCGCTCCTGCAGGTGCCCCGTGGCTGCCGTGCCCGAGAAGCCACCATCGGGCACCGGAGCTCTTGAGGCCTGCAGAGGTCACTGCTGCCGTAGGAAGGCCTGCGTCACCGTCAGTCCTGCTTAACCCCTTGGCAGGCGGTGAATGCGCCCCATGCTGCTGTGTCCTGCTGGAAGTTAGGCTGCGGGAAAGGGCAGGTTTGATGGCAGTGACTGATGGTGGTGTGGGTTTGTCCTTCTAGAACCCCTGATCGTGGAGAGGAGGGTGGGAGGGTGAGGCGAGCCGCGCACTCTGGTCTCCAGCTCCGGGGGGCTTTTCTGGGAGTGCTCGTGAGAAAGCCAGAGGTGGGGTCAGCTGTGGAAAGACGTTGGCTTAGTAAAACATGGTGGGGCTCTTCTCTCACAGTTTCAGGGCCATCCTGGGAGTTGGACAGTGACACGGGCAGTGTCTGTCCAGCCAGGAGAACGGGCATCACTAGGAGGAGGACCTAAGGGCAGGCCATGCACCAGGCCCCGTGCCTGTCAGCGGGCAGCTGCTCTGAGGCAGCCTGTGGAGAAGGCAGGATGGCCCTTGGCCTGGCTGGTTTTCAGAGAGCGAAGTCACAGCATAGTAACTTCGTGACACTGAGAGGAGAGTGTGTGGCAGAAGGTGGCAGGATGAAGGGAGGCCCCTGAGGGGAGCGAGGTAGCAGGCCTGGGGTGGGAGGAGGAGGGGGGTGGCACAGGGACCACCGCCGGAAAGGCTGCCTCAGATGGCTCTTGGTGCTGAGTTAAGGACTGAGTTGACATTGCTGACGATGGGCTGTGTCCACTGGGAATTGATCACAAGCAGACTGAAGGAGCAGTGGGTCAGGTGGAGGTATAGGGACACACACCGGAGATGCTGGGGAGAAGGTCGGACGACAGACCAGGGAGGTCTGGGTAGGCCTGCCGCTGGTGCAGGGTCACCAGCCCCGGGGGAGTGGATCGAGTCGGATGCCCCAAACTGAGGTGAACTGTAAGAAATGGAGGTATACCACGTCCACAGACCCGGCCCTGACTGAGCGCGGGATGGGTGGCCGAGTAGACCACCCTGTATCATGCTCTCTGGACAGCTTTGTACTTGCTAAACTGAACTTGTAGAAATCAGGATAGGTTGGCAAACCTCTCCTACTCCATCATACACAGGCCCATCCATCTAACCATCGCCTCTTCTGTTTTTAACCTCAGGTTGACCCCAAAGATTGGCTTCCCTTGGAGTGAAATCAGGAACATCTCTTTCAATGACAAAAAGTTTGTCATTAAGCCCATCGACAAGAAAGCACCTGTAAGTTCAAATGGGTTGCCCACTGGTTACTGCTTGTCCTTCTGACAGCTAAAGTGAGTTCTCTGGCGAACACCCAGATTTCCCTAGGTGCCAAAGAGCAGCGACGCCTAGAACTAACTCCCTGTCATCTCGGGCCAGCATCCTGGGCTATGGGGCTGCCCGTTGCAGTGGGAGATGTCCATCCAGGCATGGCTGTAACCCCTCAGTTTCACACTCTCTTCATTCCTTACAGAGAACAGGGCAGTTCTGAATTGTTGACCTTTGATAAGTGATGAAAATTTCTCCAAAAGTTGTGTTTGTGTCTGGGCACACGGGCTTGTGAAGTGTTGGTGTTGGTGTGGGGAAGAGCTGCCTGCCCCAGGCTCACCTGGGAGTGGACGTCGGGGTGGGGGTCTCATCAGCTTCTCCCCAGTCGGACTGGAGGGCCAGATCGTGGCCTGCAGAGCTCCTTGGATCCCCAGTTAAAATCCCAAACGCACCCAGAGCCCTGCTGTTCCTCAGAATGTGGGGATGGGGATAAAGACTTTGTTTTCTAATCAGAAATCTGATTCTTTAAAAAAAAAAAAAAAAAGCCACTTGAAATTTTGTTACCCTCCTTAGAGCCTGCTCTGAATTTTACCAAAATTGTATGTTGGACAGGACTTTGTATTCTCATGTCCTTTTTGTCCCTTAGCTACTGTATTAGCTTTGAGGTGGGTGTGGTCCAGACCCAGGATGTCTGGGGAACCTCTCAGGAACGGAGGTCGCTTAGCAGTGGCAAACCCGCTTGGAACTCAAGGTCATGTTACCGTCTAATTACTTTTCCCCACATGAGTTGGTTGGGCGTAATTTAGAATTGGCAGGTCTTGACATTGGTTTTGAAAGTATTTTCTTCTTTATTGAAATGTTTCCTGCTGTTCGTAAACTTTTGACTCCGCTCCATGGGTAGTCTCACAGTTCTTTAAAATTAAACCGTTATTTCATACAGACTGTCAAGCCCTATGGTGACAGTTTACATTACCATCAGCCTCACCAGCCGAGGGTCGCAGGGCACCGTGTTCTGTGAGCTACGAGACTGGAGCAGGTAGAAGACCAAGAGAATTCTGAAGTTTCGCAGATTGCCCCCGACCCCACGGGATGCTGCTGAGTTTTGTTAGATGGTTTTTAGAAATTCAGCTGACAGTAGGGCCCAAGTTCTTACTGGGCTAGACCATTCCAGCATTTAGCATGTGTGTGTGGCGTGAGTGTGCGTTTTTAATTTGGTCAAAGTTTAGCTTTTGAAAAGCTGAAGAATATTTTGTAATTATAAAACAGCACGCAGAAGCCGTGACTTGGGTCTGATCAATCTGCACACAGACATTTGCTAGGGAATAGCTCTCACTGAAGCCTCGGTGACAGAGGAGGGAAAATCCCGTTGCCAGGGCCCTCTCTGTGCCAGGCATCCAGGCCAGCAGCAGCCACGGCAGAACCACATTCCAGCGGAAGAGAGGAATGAGAGCCAGGTAGATGCTGGGCTTCCTGGTGGTGGTCATGGTGATACAGCTGTAGTGAGAAAGGCAGGCTCAGCAGATGGAGATGGGGGGCAACGGCCACATCACACAGGTCAGGTGGGGGCCTCGCTGGCGAGGCAGCATTGCCTAGGGCATTGGGGACCTTCCACACCTCACCAAGGGCTGCCTAGCCTCAGTCTTTCGCTTTGGGCAGAAGAAAGCCAACTTTTCAAATTTAAACCTTTACTAAAAGATACAGGAAACCCCAAGGTCAAGGAGGCTCAGGCCTCAACTAGCGTGACCTCGCAGAGGGCACCCCACTCTGACGTTTTCTGCAGGGAACTCAAAAGCCTGCCCTCCAAGACCAGGCAGCTCCTTTTTATAAGCCAGCTTCTCTTCCCTGTCAAGTTGCACAGGACAGTTGGAGCTATGTCTGGGCGCAGGTAGGGCCTGCAGACCTGCCACTGCTCAGCAGCTTTTGAAGTGGCAAAGGATACCCGCCATGCCAGATAAGGTGGTGCATACCTGTAATCCCAGTGGAGGCTGAGGCAGGAGGACCGCAAGTTTGAGGCCAGCCTCAGAAATTTAGCAAGACCCTGAGTAACTTAGGGAGAGACCCTTTCTCAAAATAAAAAGGGCTGGGGATGCAGCCCAGTGGGCAAGTGCCCCCGGGTTCAGACTCCAGTGCCCAAGAAAGAAAAAAGGAATGCCCACCCAGCCTTGCATTCGATGCTTTCCGGAGCCCCGCTGAGCAGGCGCCTCCACCCTGCCCATCCCAAGTCCTGGGGCCAGACGGGAGTGGAGACTGGCCTCTTGGCAGAGTTTCTGGAAGTCCTATCAAGGCTGCTGTCACCACCTCCTTTCCCCGGTCAGATCCACAGGGTCTTGAGCCCCTTCCAGGGCACTCGTGCCTGTTTCCATTTTAGGGCGCGGGCTCCCTGCCAGTTGAGAAAGCCCCCAGGCCTTGTCGCATCGTGGTTTTGCGTTAGGAGGCTCTGTCCTGGGCTTGACTGAGGAACCCCGAAGGGGGAGTTCTCGTTTTTCACTGGAAGTCGGAAACGGCTCCCTGAAAGGCAGCGGGAGAAGTTCCCTCATGCCTGGGCAGCAGACCCTCGGAGTGTTCCTCCAGGGGTGGGAGAGTGCTCACGGTCACCTGCAGCTGGACCCTTGAGTCCTTGCAGGGATTTTTTTCTGAAGGGCAGCTTTGCTGATTGGCATTTGCCAATTCTTGTGCGTCACGGCAGGACCTACTCGGGCAGTGTGCTCGGCAGCCATGGTGCAGGGTGTTTCCTCTTGTGTAATAAGAGATAGGTGGGTAATAAAAATTCCTGCTTCTCCCAGCTCTGCACTCCTCCCTGGGAAACCCGATGACTTAATCACAAGTATGTGAAACCCCGGGAGCCCCACCCAGGAAGTTCAGGGGCGCTGGGATTTGGCCTCTGCCTCTCACTGGGTTTTCTGGAGCCAGAGACTGAGCCCTTCTTGGGTGTCGCTTGGCTGGTCCAGCCTGCTCTGGAGGCCTGATGTCACTGCAGGGCATGTCACGCTGCTGCTTGTTTCAGCCCCTTACCCCTTCCAGACAGGCAGGATCTGGATGCCAGGGGACCCGTGGCTCCAGGAAGCCGACAGGCATTTGAAATGCCTTCTGCAGAGTTTCTAGACCGTGTGCCCTTCCGAGCCCTGCCTTAATCACCGCGGGAGTGAGGAATGGGAACCAGGGTGGCCTGCCGTCCTCCCCGGGGCCTTGCAGGTGGCGGCAGGTCAGCAGGGCAGCTCCCATCAGAGTGGCCACGCAGCAGGTCGGCCGACTTGCTGTCTGTTCCGAGGCCCTCGTGAAGTGGTTTGATCATCATGGCGTTTGTTACACCTGCCGTCCCCACTTCATGGTGAGGCCCAGACCAAGGGCTGAAGTGGCCTGCTCAGGTCATGGGCATCAGACGCTGTCCATGGCAGATGCTGTTTGAGCACCAGGGGACACGAGTGCTGGTTTGATACTGGGGGGAGAGAGGAGTGGCCCCGGGCCCTACTCTGGGGAGTGGTGGTCTCGCAGGGCGAGATCCGGAATCAGTCCGTGGGGTGATGTGATCGCATGTTGTGGTAGCCACCTCCACCAGATGTGGCAGGCACCAGAGCAGTTGGATTTCTTGGGTAGGAGTGACGGTGACACTCTGAGTAGTAGGAGGCTCTCGGGTAGGAAGGAGTGTACGTACCCTGGTGCCCCGGGGGGCCATGGGGTCGCGCTGTGAAGCCGTGGCATGTGCGGGCTCAGGAACCTGGAGCACGGCAGGCAGGCTGCTCAGAGTGGGAGTCCGAGGCTGTGGCAGAGGGTACAGGAAGCGCAGGAGAAGTGGAGGCAGTCCCTGCAAGAATGGGTGGGGGTGTGCACTGGTGGTGGCTGTGGGACTGGGGAGGACAGGCACCAGAGGTGGGGACAAGAGCTCCAGCAGCGCTGGGCACAGACGGCAGTGGCCTCTCCGCAGAGTAGCTGCAGGGGCTGATTTCAGTGTGTGTGCAGGGACAAACGTGCACACACCTGTGCACACGGGCCAGGCGCACCAGACACACACGCTGGACATGCTCCCTGTACTTGTTCCTGGTGCTGAGAATGTACACTTCTGGCCCCTGCTTTCTGCCATGTTTGTCCTTTTAGAAGAGTGAAGTGTGGTTGGGGAGAAGCCACCAGCCCTCCTGAGTCCGAGTGTCCCGTTCTGTTTGCAGGACTTCGTGTTCTATGCCCCGCGGCTGAGAATCAACAAGCGGATCCTGCAGCTGTGCATGGGGAACCACGAGCTGTACATGCGCCGGAGGAAGCCCGACACCATCGAGGTGCAGCAGATGAAGGCCCAGGCGCGGGAGGAGAAGCACCAGAAGCAGCTGGAGCGGTGAGCGGCTGAGCCTAGGGGCAGGGACCACAGCTCCACAGCTGCCTGTCAGGCGACCCCCCTGGGACTGTGCCCTTCTTGGCCCAGCCTCGCTCAGGCCTGGGCAGTGCCTGTGGTGTGCACTAGGGGCAGGGAGCTGTCCCTGGGAGCAGGGCTCAGCTTCCACCCACTCTCCTAGACCATCCCGATGTCACCGGGCTCCTTAGCTTGGTTCCCAAGACACTGAAACTCAGCAGCTGGCAGCTGCACGGGAATGCCTCGCATCTGCCAGCCTGGGCCTGCGGAGCCTGACGCTCCTGTGCCTCTTCCCATCCCTTCACCAGGCAGCAGCTGGAAACTGAGAAGAAGAGGCGGGAGACGGTGGAGAGGGAGAAGGAGCAGATGCTGCGAGAGAAGGAGGAGCTGATGCTGCGCCTGCAGGACTACGAGCAGAAGACCAAGAAGGCCGAGAAAGGTGGGCCGCGGCGTTCTGCTCCCACTGAGGCAGGGAGGGTCCCCGCACGCGGCTGAGGGGAGCCCTCCAGAGCATATGTCTCAGTGGAGTGTGGTCCCCAGACAGACTTGGAACAGAAATAACGTGGGGGTTTAGATTAGCAAATTACCAGGCACTTCATTTACTTCCATGCTAATAGTTTTTAATTTTCCCATAAGCCCTCAAGATGAGGAAGTCACCAGCCCACAGTCCAATGGCCAAGCTGTGCTGCATTGCACTCCACCAAGGCTCTCTGTGAGAGACGGACGGACGAGGACACACACACACACACACACACACACACACACACACTTGCCCCAGCACAGCTCCAGTGGCTCAGAGCGCAACTTGACTCTGACAGTCCCCCGTGATCTTGAGCCACATGATCAGCCTGCCCTGGAGGGCTTTGGTGTGGCAGGGAGATGGTTGGGGTCACTGGCAGGCACTGAGTGTCGGGGCAGTGTGGGAGAGGTGGCGAGACTGAGGAGCCTGGTACCAGAGGGCGCGGGGGTTAGACCAGCCAGGGAGATGCCTGACCTCTCTGCAGTGGTTTCTGACCATTGGAGGAAGTTGTCTGGAAACAGGCCTGGAGGAGCCTGAGCCCTCCTGGGGACAGCTGGCCACCTGTGGCTCCATCCTGGCCCTGAGGTCTGGGGACTGGCTTCCACCCAGATCTCCCTCCACCCTCCCTGAGTGCAAATGGAAGACTAGGACTCTGGTCCCTGGCCTGAGTTGGAGCAGCTCTGGCTCCGTGTTCCCTGTAGAACTCAATGACCAGATCCAGAGAGCGCTCCAGCTGGAGGACGAGAGGAAGCGAGCCCAGGAGGAGGCTGAGCGCCTGGAGTCCGACCGTGTGGCTGCGCTCAGGGCCAAGGAGGAGCTGGAGAGACAGGCAGCCGATCAGATAAAGAGCCAGGAGCAGCTGGTAGGGATTGCCCGGGCTTCAAGATGCTGAATTATAGAGAGGCTGCTTCTGGGGATCGAAAAAGTGACACCTGCCTCGTCACAACTTTCTCTGGAGCTGTAATTGGATCTGCCAGAGCCGGTGGCAGCCATGGGGAGGGGGCTGGGGATGTGGATGCCGTGTGAGTGTCTGGAGTCCCACACAGATGCGGGTCGGCTCGGCTGAGCCCTGCTGACCACGGGGAGCGGGAGGGAGGCGGCGTGTCACTGAGGAGGCCTTTCACCAACTGTGTGAACGTTGGCCCGTGAGTGGACCCTGCAGAGGAGCTCAGAGCCGCTGGGCTCCACCTTCCCTTCCAGGCTGCCGAGCTCGCCGAGTACACTGCCAAGATCGCCCTCCTGGAGGAGGCGCGGAGGCGCAAGGAGGACGAGGTGGAGGAGTGGCAGCACCGGGTGAGTCTGTGCCTCACAGCCCACCTGTCACGGCCGCGGTGGGTTCGGGAGAGTCAGGCTTGGCCACAGGTCCCACGAAGGGCTTCTGGGACATTCTGCAACCCTTGGCCAGTACCTGCTGTGCTGCTGCGGTGGAGATCCGCGGGAGCAGGCTCAGCCGTGCGCCAGAGCGTGCAGCTGCTGGATTACCCTGCTGTCCCCTCGCACTTTGCCCCGCCACCGCCAGACACCCCTGATCAGGAATTGGTTCTAAATCAAATTATTTGGGCCCCTGTGACAGTCACAGTGCCTGAAGTAAGACCTTCTGGAATACCCTGCAGAGTGCTGTGGAAAAGACCTCAGAGGTCTCCAGACAGAGTGAGAGCCCAGGCTTGGGAGGCTTGGCCACATGTCCAGGAAGTGAGGACAGCCTCACCTCTGAGCCTGGGTTCTGTATTGCAGAGGGGTGAGACCCACCTGTGAGCTCTCGCTGCCGACCTTGCACAGTTCTGATGAGCTCTGACTGTAGTCACGGGACCCAGGCAGAGCCTGTCCTCCCTGTGGTCCTCTGGGCCCTCTAGGACAGCACAGACTCTGGGTGTGGTGAACGTCATGGACTTAGGCTTTGGGAGACCCCGCCTCTCCATCCTCCACCTGTGTCTGCCTGTAGGACCAGCTTGTAACCAGGCGCCTCCCTGGCTGCCCTGTGTGTTCTCCACTCCCCCATCCCTGCCCCCCACCTGCTACACACAGAATTCCTAGGTTTGGGAAGAAGGTGCTCCTTATAAAGGATTAAGTGGGAAAAGCAGGTGACAGGACAGGGCAGACTGAGCTCACCCCCGGAAGCAGGTGGGTGGACTCCGGGTGATGGTAGGAGGTGTCAATGAACACAACCCCCAAGGACAGCAGAGGTGCACACCAGAATGCTCTCTAGGATATGGAAGATGTGGGTGTTTTTGTTTGTTTTTTGTGGTGATTTTGTTTCCAAAAATATATATAATGAGCATTTATTAGGTTATGGACAGAAAAAAAGAAACAGTACTTCAGAACTCCCAGCCTGCAGCACGTTGGCTTCCTCCATGCCATGGGGTGACAGTGACGTGCAGAGCCCCCCAGGTGGGCACTTCTGTAGCCATGCTCGGGCTACACTGCTTTAGCTCCCAGGAAAGGAGGGGACGAAATTCCTGTGCCCCTCACCAGGAGACCAGGTGCCTGCTTTTTTTTTTTTTTTTTTTTTTTTTTGGGACCAGGGATTGAACTCAGGGACACTCGGCCACTGAACCACATCCCAGCCCTATTTTGTATTTTATTTAGAGACAGGGTCTCACTGAGTTGCTTAGGGCCTTGCTAAGTTGCTGAGGCTGGCTTTGAACTCGCGATCCTCCTAACTCAGCCTCCCAAGTCGCTTGGATTACAGGCGTGCGCCACCACGCCCAGCTAGGTGCCTGGTTCTTAAAGAAAATGGTCCCAATCTAAGGGAGCAGCCCTCACCTGGTAACTTCTTTCCAAAGGCCAAAGAAGCCCAGGACGACCTGGTGAAGACCAAGGAGGAGCTGCACCTGGTGATGACGGCGCCCCCGCCGCCGCCGCCCCCTGTGTACGAGCCGGTGAGCTACCACGTGCAGGAGAGCCTGCAGGAGGAGGGCGCCGAGCCCACGGGCTACAGCGCCGAGCTGTGCAGCGAGGGCATCCTGGACGACCGCAACGAGGAGAAGCGCATCACTGAGGCCGAGAAGAACGAGCGTGTACAGCGGCAGCTGCTGGTGAGCTTGGGTGGCTGCGGGCCCTGCTTGGCTCTCACCAGGCAGCTGGGTTTTAGCCAGGCCACCCAATGCGTCATCCCCACCCGCAACCGCTTCCGCCTTTCCGTGGGAGGGGTGGGCATTCCCAGCCGCTCCGCGATGTCACTGGGAGGACAGGCACTGACTGATGCTGCTTCATGTTGCAGACCCTGAGCAACGAGTTGTCCCAGGCCAGAGACGAGAACAAGAGGACCCACAATGACATCATCCACAACGAGAACATGAGGCAGGGCCGGGACAAGTACAAGACCCTGCGGCAGATCCGGCAGGGCAACACCAAGCAGCGGATCGACGAGTTCGAGGCCATGTAGAGGCCAGGCCTGAGGGTCCCGGGCAGACATGTCACCCTTGGCTCGTTAGCACTCTAATCTAGAAGCCCCTCAACATGTTCCAGGTCCCTTAAAAAAGAGCAGTCACCCAGCAGAAGTTCTCTGGGTCGGGAACCAGCAGAAGCCGCTGGCTGTTTCCCCAATCGTACGCTAGTGCCAAACAGGCCTGATTTTTATGAGAATGATTGAATCACTTCCTGTTTTATGCTTGGAGCAGGACTGAGGGAATTTAGGAAAGATTTCTGTAAAGTTTGAGTGACAAACTTCTTGCTGGCCTGTGATCCAAGGTGCAGTATCATTAAAGAAAACCACACGGTGGCTTACCGCTGTGCCATACCTTTTCTGTTTCTGAAATGAGCTCCAGTTGATTTGTTCTTGATTTCTGTGAAGGGTCCATCCCTGTATATTTGTGTTCTGAGGGGTGGAAATTATTTTTTAAATTGAGTCTGAAGCACTCTCCCACACACAGTGATTTCCTTTCTCCAGACACTGAGTTCTGCTGGCAAAAATCTGCAGTGGTCACTCAGAATGAACCTCGGTACGGGAGGACTCTGCGGAAAACTTTGGTTTTTTGCTTAACAGTTAGAATACACTGTTGGACTTATATTCTTAATTAATGATCAGCTGTAGAGTATAGTATTTATATATGTGATAATATGGGTTTGTAACATTAGTTTTAAAAAGGGAAAGTTTTGTTCTGTATATTTTGTTATCTTTTACAGAATAAAATAATTACATATATTAAAAAAAAAAAAAATGTAACCCCGGCCCTTGAACGGATGTGACGTGAGGTGAGGGCGGTGGTGAAACTGAATAGCAGCTGTCAGCACACGTGTGAAAACGGTCTCCTGTGGCCCTTTGTGCACATAACTGCACGTTTTGATTTTCTGAGCTTGTTTGGAAAATACACAGAAATCCTAAGATCATTCAGACTCCAGCCATGAAGGGACTCTGACCTCTTCCTGACCGATTTCCATTCTCTGCTACGTCCTTGGAAAGCTGTTAACCCAACAGCTTTCACGAGCTGCCGGCTCTGCTCGGTCCTGGCCCTTCTGTTCCCGTTCTGTCCTCTGGGTTGTCACATGCAGACGGGTTCCACGCTGCAGAAATGCAAAATAAAAGTCGGAGGCAGCGTGCAGCAGCGGCGTCTGCTCCTGTGTGGTGGGGGGCCTGCGGGGACTCGCCCAGGGCTGCACAGTCCATCCTCTGTGCTGTGTGAGGGGCCCCGGCCCTGTGGCCGGCTCACCTGTTCTGGGAAGTTTTCCGCAGGAAGGGAGGGGGCATTGGACACTCACCAGGCTCATTTTTCCTCTGAAGTGTGCCGGGATTTTTCACTTTTGCCAAGCTCTGGGAGACAGGGGTGACCGCCAAACATTTATTGAAGTATGGCCATTTTCTACATGGCAAAGACTAGATAGGAACGCACCTGAGATTTGGGTAACATGGATGATGGCTGTTGAGCACACAGACACTGAGGGGCATCACAGAACGGCCAGGGGAGGCTGCATAGTCCAGGGGCCCATGCAGCCAGGTCCCTCCTGCCAGCTTTTGCAGCCACAGTGCATTGGCGTGTCCAGTGTGGCCTGGAGCTCTGAGGCCTTCGCTCAGTGCAGGATGAGAGTCATGTCCGTCCACAAGTTGGGGCTGGAGAGAACCTTCTGCCATTGCAGCCTTGATGGTGAACACGGGTCTGCACCAACGGCGTCCCCCTCTAACACGAGACAGACACGTTAGTCAGTGGGTGACGAGGGTGCCACTCCATCCCGTCCCAGCTTTTTAAAAACAAGGCCCAGCAGGAAAAGTGCATTTTCACATCAACTGGAGACTGAAAATGCCAACCCCTGATGGGCTCGGGATCCCCGGCAACATGTGGAGTGTAGGCTGAGGCTGCAGAGCAGAGGCCCCGACCTCCAGTTCCTCTCCCAGCTCTTAATGGAGGATGGTTCTGTCTTGGTGGCTGATTCTTCACTGGGGAGTCACCATCCTGATGCAGGGATGTGGACAGCGGGGCTGAATGTGTTCATGGAAGAGAATTCCCTAGAGGACAGTTGTGCTTTGAACAGTGTCCCTTTGAAAAACTGTCCAGCTCTCAGCTGGACGCCATCAGAGCTGTGTGCAGGTGTTGGGGTTGGCACTGGGCGGGGGCCGCTGCTGGCAACCTGCAGGCAGAGGTGAGGCATAGAACGCGCCCTCCCAGACCAGGGCTGCCCACACGCCGTGCCACCAGCACCCCTGTCAGCAAGACTGAATAGTGTCCCTGTTTGTTCCACTCGCAGTGAAGTACTTTCTGAATTGCCACTTGTTTGGGTTAAGATGTTTTCCTTTAAGAAAATAATCCTCTTATGATTGACAACAGAAACAACAGCAAATACTGTGCCTGGCCCATTTTGAGGCCCATAACGTTTGTTTCTTTAGCAGACCTAAATCTGATTTAAATTGTCGAAATACTTGGCTGTATTATCGCTCCATGTCAGGGTCCCACCTCGACGTGGGGGTTCCTGTTGATGCCAGGTGGGCAACACTGCAGCCAGTCACATCGCTGCCATTGTGGAGGCTTTTTCTCTTGGTCCCCACGTGAGACCCTCTCTAAGGACATAGCAGGGCACTGGGAGGCAATCTGGGCCCGTCGGGAATCATGCAGACTTACTTGAGCCCAGTCTGGCTCCCCCCAGCAAGCGATCGCTCATTCCGAAGATGGCCTGGTCCCAGACGGTCAGTTCCAGGCTGGCCTGCCTCAGCTGCGACCTGCTGACGCCGTTGAACACGAAGGAGTGCTTCCACTGGGGGCAGGCCTGCTTCCTCAGCACCGGGGACCTCAGTCGCAGTTTCTGCTGGTCCGGCAGAGTGAGGCAGCTGAAGGGAAGAGACACGGGTGCTGCGGTGGCCCTCCCTCCTCAGAGCCTCTTGCCTGGTCTGGACATGGCTACACCGCAAGCCCTGCCTGAGGGTGAACTCTAAACCAGTTAGCGTGGGAATCACAAGACCTGGCTAGGATTGTCCGTTTCTTTTTCAGCCAGATTCTGCTTCAGGTATTAGGGGTAAATTGGAATTCTGAGGCCACAAGGCCCTCACCGTAATCTCCTTACCGCCATGCGAAGGCAGAGCTTATTAGATGTGCCGCCCAGGGACCAGGGCTCTGTATACATGTGACCTCATTGTATACTGTTGTCAGCCAAACCATGCAGAAAGGCTAAGTAACTTGCCCAAGGACATGCAGGCGGTGAGGAGATCAGGGCCCAGGCTTGGCTCACTCTGGACAAGGAGGCCATCATTTCCCACCCTCTGTGACTGGGGATCTAGCATTTCAATATGACATTCAATGGTGTTTGCTTTGCTCTTAGAGATACCAGCACACCTGCAGTGACTAAGAGTGAAATGTGGAAAGTCATCCATGTGACAGTTAATCCAAGAGGCGGTATTAAACCAAGGAAATATTTGCTGAACACACTTCTCATACTTGATTTCAATCGAAAGTGATTTACTGATATAACAAGAACTAACAAGATTCGGGTTGCAGGTTAAAATGTACCATCCCAAATGAGTCTCAGCTTGCCCACATCCCCTGAGTTTGTAGAAATCAGGGCCCTGCATATGTGCTCTGCTGGATTTTCATGGGAAAGTTAAGGCAAGATGAATTTAGAATGGCTCACATTTCTGATGTTTCCTCCAGGGTCTAGGAGCGAATGCACCGTGTGTATACAAACAACCATAAACAGCATGTGGGTGCATCTAATACCTACCCTTTAACAAATGAGTTTAAGGTGCCATCTGACCGCACAGGTAAGTTCTTGGCGCCCAGCACTACCAAACAGAGCTGGCCATTAAGTGATGGCTGATCGGTCCCTGGAAGAAAGCCAATTCCCCTGTCAAGCCCACTTCTTCAGATGCTTTGCAGTCCTGACACCCCCAAACTGAGAGCTCAGTAAGAGGAGGGTTTCAGACTCCAGACAGGGAAGAGCAGGCTGGAAGAGACATGCTTCCCCCAGAAGGCTCGACTGGGCCTGCCCACATGCCACGTGGTCGGCACAGGGACAGGATCGCCAAAACCCCAGTGAGGCAGAAGCTCAGAGAGTGCCCTGGAGCCCAGAGAAAGATGTGGAGGTTTTGGTCTGGCTGTAGCCAGTGGATTTGGGGAAACTGGGAGCCCCACCCCGTTCCAGGGAGGTAGAGGTGACCATGGGGGCCTGCCATTGGCCTGTTGGTGGCCCAGTGAGCTCGGAAGCAAATTTCTTCTTTCCACCAAATAGTCATTACTGGGTGGAAATGTGCATTGACCCCGTCTCTGTATCCACCCTCAGCCTCACTAGTTCAGCCTCCTAAGGGCTCGACCTGTCTGTGATTCACATCACTATGGGCAGCAGCTGCCCCTCTGAGACTCGCGGGTGCCAGCACCTGGAGGACTGCTCTCAGCTCCTGAAGTCAACTCCTGACACATGTTGTCAGGTGTCCCCTCTTCCAGAGGGGCCATGGTTTCACCAGAGAGGGAGGCCGTGGGGACAGTGTAAAGTGGGCACTGACAGCCTTGCCCACTTGGGTCACCCACAGGCCATAGATTCCAGGGAATACCTCCCCAGGCTGCTTCTGCTTCAGTCTCTGGGACATGGGTGTCAGTGTGCAGTGGAAGGAAAGGCTGGAAAGCCTTTCGCCCACCTCTCAGCCTGCTGCCTTCTAGGCTTTGGGGAGAGTGACAGGAATTCCCAGGGGCTGGAGGCCACCTACCTTCTAGAGCCTCCTGGAGTTTCCTGGGTCCTGCAGGCAGGACCAGTTTGGCCCGGACAGCAAGTTCTCCATTATTCTGAGGAATGCTGTCTTCGTATTTCTCAGTCTGGGGATGCAAGAAGCAGAGCTCAGACAATTTCCCCAGAACCTTCCACACTCCTCTGGCTGTCCGTGGTGGACTGGCCATCCCCCTTTTGCAGGGACTTGGCCTGCCACCCTCTCCACTCAGGATGGAGAAGAACAGCTCTGCCTCCCCAGAGAGCCAGAGGCAGATGTGCCGGGGGAAAGCAGGCCTGGGGGACAGGACAGTCCTCAGGAAACCCAGACACATCCTGCATCTGAGAGAAGTAAATGCAATCAAGTCCCCCCGGCAAATGTACCAGGCAGTGAGGGTTCCAGCCACCTTTCCATGCCGAGGTCAGCAGCAGGCCCTGCAGACAGGAGCCAGACTCGGTGCCCCACTGCACAGGGTGGCCCTCCAGCTGTGGTACCTCCTTGTCCTGGCCCCTGCCAAGCATGATACTTTGCCTACAGAGGGGGCTTCTCTGATCCTGATTTTGCCAGAGTGAGAGAAGTGCCCAGAGAAGAGGGGACCCCAAGATCAGTCGCACTCCTGGGACGGCAGGGGCCAGTCCCCATCTGTGCCGAAGCATCTCTTCTTGGCCCTGGTGCCAATGGAGAAACGACCTCTGTCACCCTCAGCGTCTAGAAACCAGGTGCCAACCCCAGGGTCCCTCCAGCTGGAGCCCTGGGAACGGACCTGTGAGCAGACGTTCAACATGCAGCACAGGGGCCACAACCCACTCGCTGGCACCAGGGGACACCTTTGAGCTTGGCGCTCTGCTCAAAGGCGCAGTTTGACAACCTCGGCGGCCACATGCCAGGCCCTTGTGCCAGGTGCTGGCACAGAGATGCTCCAGGCCCTGCCCGCAAGCTGACCACAGAGGAGTAGGGGGAATGCAGGGAGCACGGGGGCTTCCCCGCCGGAAGGTGAGTCACAGTGGTGGTGCTGGACACTCGGTCCCAAACAGACCTCACCTTGGCCCGGAGTGGATACCAGTGGAAAGACTGTGTCGCTCTGTCTTCAAAGTCCCATGTGGCCAGAGGAACAGTCACTTCTCCAAGGAACACCCTCCTGGCGAGTGTGCCCAGGTGCCACACGGAGACCTGCAGCTGCCGGGTGGCCAGCTGGGCAGCGTCCACCTGATACTGCAGGGCAGAGTGGACATGGTCAGCCAGGCTCGGGCCCCGCCCCAGGGCCCGCAGCTGAGTCAGGCCAGGGAGGCCCCTCTTCCTCCAGAGTCCCCCACTCCCCAGGTGCACTGGGCTCTCAGCCCTCGTGTCACCCCCGGTTCTCAGGACAGTCCTCGTCCAGGTCAAGGCTTCAGGAGATCAAGATGAGACCACCATGGCGGACCTGGCCAACACGGTACCCAGCCAGGTCCAAAACTACCAAAATTAGAACTATTACTTGTTTAAACTACCAAGTGCTGGGGCTAGGGCCTGGCTCCGTAGCAGAGTGCCTGCCCAGTGTGCCCAAGGCCTGGGCTCAAGCCTCAGCACGCAAAAACTAAAAAATGAAAATGAAAATACAAAGTATGAGCTTTGACCCCTTAGGTTTGCCTGGACGACAGTGCACATGGGTGGCACACGGATGGCAGCCCAGTGCTCCACCACCCCCTTTGGAGCTCACAGCACAGGAGGACCCGAGGCCCAAGGCCCCTGTGCCTGGTCGCAGGCTGCTTGAGGTGTGGCCAGCTGCACCTGAGCCCCAGGGCCTCGCTTGAAGCCTAGTAGCTGGATTTTCCCAATGGTGAAGACAAGTCACGAGTTACCGGGCCTCACTCTGCAGGCTTCTCGGGTGCCCAGATCTTTAGTTTTTACATACGCGATCTTGAAAACACAGGAACCTAGAAATTCCCTAAGTTTCCCATGGCCTGGGGCCGTCAGTGGTGGCCAGCATTGTCAGTTACTATGTCCAGCCTAGGCTGTCACTGCTGGTCCTGCCTGGTGCCACCCCCACCGCAGGACTTGCTGGGGTGTGACTCTCGACCCATCAGGACCCTTCAGGCTGCCACTCACGGCCCCTGAGAGCAGATGTGCAGGGCTGGTTTGGGTTTGGTCCCCTCTCATCCTACCCTCAGCCACTTGCCCTTTCAGGAATGAGACAGAAATCAGCCAGAACCAAATGCAGTCATTGCTCCCCTGTCTCCCCAAGGGCAGGGAGGTGGCTCCGTCCCTGGCCTGCCTGTCTCCTGTCTCTGTCGTCCTTTTCTTCCTGCTGGGATTGCTGTGGCCATTAGTCAGGAGGTCTGGTGCCACACTCTCTCCAGGGCCCAGGGCTGGGTTCCATGCTTTCCCTCAGGTCCCAGGCCTGTTGCTGACCTTGCCCGCATTCCTGGCTCTGTCTGTAAACTCTGGATTAGCCTGGCTGCCCTGCCAGCCCCGTGCCCAGCCAGTTAAGCCCAGACTCTGCGGCACCTGTGCCCTCTGAGAAACCCAGCTGCTCTAAGGAGGGTCCTGAGGCCGTGGACAGGGTCCTCCCCTGTGCCACCCTCCTGGAGGCGACTCCCTGGTCTCCACTGCTCCACACTCACCCAGCAGTCCCTCCCTGACTCCCCTGGATGCTCCCACCTGCTCTTCTCTTTGGGTCCTCACTATCTGATAAGCAGGGCAGCTTCCTCCTGGTGACTGTGTCTGCTTGTCAAATAAGACTTTCCATCGTCCTGTGGTCCATACGCCTGCTCCAGCTGACCCCAGGACTGCTACCTACTCCACACATTGCGGCCTATGAGGAGCTCCAGAGAACAGAAGGCTGCCCAGACCTGTCTGAGCTCGTCCTTCCCAGGTCCCCATTTCAAGGATCTCAGAGAGGACACCAGCCTCCCTGGAGTCCAGAGGGCTGCCCAAAGTACACTCTAGCCAGGAAACCGCAGAATTGATTTCTGGATCTTCAGCTTTTCACATGGACTTTGTCAAACTGGCTGGAGAGTGCCCTGGTGGCTGTCATCTACCCAGCCTTCCTGATGGCTTGCCCTGGGCTCTGCAAACCTCCTGGGAGCCCAACCAGGGGTAACCTGAAATACTGGTTTCCCTGGATTTTTAATGGTTGATCAGGTCCTCAGGCCCCATATCTTTTCTGTATTATGTGAATTTATTTAAAAATAAATCTGGCCTGTGTTGGGATCCTCTGAATTTGGTTGGAAACTTGATTTTTTTCAAACATATCTGGATAGTTTCTGAGGACTACAAAACATTCACAATAGACTGGATGAAACCCTTGAGTAAATGGGATTTTATTTTATTTTACTTTTTATTTTTTTGGTACTGGGGATTGAACCCAGAGACACTCTACCACTGAGCCACATCCCCAGCCCTATTTTGTATTTTATTTAGGGACAGGGTCTCACTGAGTTGCTTAGGGCCTTGCTAAGTTGCTGAGGCTGGCTTTGAACTCACAATCCTCCTGCCTCAGCCTCCCAAGTGCTGGGATTATAGGTGTGCACCACTGCACCCGGCAATAAATGGAATTTTAAATTCTGTGTGTAATTAAAATTAAGGTAGGCAAATCCTTTTAAATTGATCTGTGTAATTAAATATTTATCTGAAATAGTCCTCATGTCACGTACCACCTTATTAAACTTATGATGAGACATTGAAGATTTCAACTTAAACATGTGCAACAGCACAGAGTCTTCAAAATTCTCCAGCAGGCACGGGACTCAGCGGGTGGTCTGCACCCAGGCCTGGCCAGAGGCCTGGCTGGGGGAGCAGAGCTTGCTGGACCAGAGGCATTGGGTGTCCCACCCACACCTGCTGAGTCAGAATCTGCAACTAAAAAAAACAATCTCTGGGGATTCTTATGCACATGAATTTTGAGAACTACCATCCATCCTGGCTTCAAGCTAAGACTTTAAGTGCTCCCAAAGTCTCGGCTTCCCTAATGCCTGCATTAGTGTAGATAAAAGTGCTGGCCACAGCAGGGGGCCCAGCAAACAATGCCTATTATTATTTAATGAACTTGGCACTCTGTGCCATCTGCCCGGATGGCCCCTGGCTTTCAGTTCACAGATGTTCCTGCCTGCCAAGGAAGCAAACAAAACCCTCTCCCTTTGCCAGTGTGAGATGGCAGGACTTCTGGTCTGCCCAGTCCTGGCTGGGGTGTCCCCCAGTCTAGGCTGCCCTTCTGGCTGGGCTCCCACAGTTGCTCTCTGCGCGGGCCTCCATCTGCCTCTTCACCCCAAACCAGAGAAGGAGGTCTCAGTTCTGTCCTGAGAAATCATATTTCTTAGCATCAAAGAACATGAGAACCCAAACAATTCCTTTATATATTTTTTTTTCATAAAATAAGAAGAAAACAGGGTTTGGGGATATTACAGTAAAGAAGCACTTCTACAAAGGTAGTAACTTAGTCAATTTGATTTTTGGGGCCCCTGATTGAAAATGCCTGATAGTTGTACAGATTCAACAAGACAACCCAATTTCTAAGCCACTCTGTGCCCAGACATGGCCTGAGATGTAGAGACAGTCAGATTCTTTCTCCCCATTTTCTTAGAAATCATTAATCAGAAGCCCTTCTCGAGTCTGGCAGACTCTGCTCTTCTCCTGTTCAAAGGCTGAAATCTATTTGCAGCCAACCTGCCACTGATTGACAGTCACAGAGAAATGTATAGGTGTTTACACTTGTGTTTAACTGATTCATGGGTCACTGGACTCTGACCCATGAGCCCAGCCTGGGACAGGGAGGACACAGAGCATGAATGTGCTCATCCACAAGTACCTTAAGGGTCTCCTGAAAGGTCGGGTCCAGGGTGTTCTTTTGGACTCCAGTCTTGCGTTTTCCCTGAGAGGATTTGTCCGGCAGCAGGTAGGTCTTTACATACCTAGTGGCCAAATGCAGAAGGACAAAGTGAGATTCTCCCAGGGCGAGCAGGGTTCAGAGGAGCAGAGTCCACATGTCAGCCTTTTCTTGACCCTGCTTCCAGCCGTATTTTGAATGGCTAGAAAGGGCTCAGGGACCTGGACTGATATGAACAATGTTAGCACTGAGTGTACAGCGGCTGATTGACAAGGTTGTGGCCACATGTTGTCTATATGATCCTCTAGAATATTCCTGGGCCAGGGGCTGGAGCTCTCCCAGCATTGCTCATTCCCTGCTCCTGAAACCCTACAGGCCCTCCTCACCTGCATTTAATGAGGACAATGAAACCGGATTCTCCAATCTGCCTGGATGTCCAGGCCATGTGCCAGCTTCCCCCTCTCCACCTCCACCTGCATTATCCTCTGACCCACACAGCTAAAGTGGAAATGGAAAATTCATGACTCATGGGGGCCTCAAAAACTGCACTCCTTCTGACTGCTGAGGCACAGTTTTTGAAATTTTACATCAACAGGATCATGTACATACAGTCTTCTGTAACTTGTTTTCCCCTCCACAAGTTTGAGATTCACCCACATTGATATGTGTAGCTACAACTCATTCATTTATAGTCCTACACATTGTTCCATTGTATGAATATGCTACAAATCATTAATCCTCCTGAGGAACCTTTGTCTTAGTTTTACTTTTTGCTGTTATGAACAATTCTGCTATGACCTTTCCCCATGCACATGTGTGAGAGTTTCTCTAGGCACAAAAGTGCTTCCCCTCACACCTACCCCACTGCTGGGGTGGAACCCAGGGTCTTGGGCATGCTGGGGGATGAATCTACCACTGAGCTACACCCCCAACCTGCGTGTGCATTTTCAATTTTAGTAAATTATGCCAAATTACTAATTCAATTTCTCTAGAACATATAGGACTATTTAAGTTTTCTATTTCATTTCCTGTCAAGCTTGGGCAATTTGTGTTTTTAAAGAAATATGTCTATTTCATCTCCGTTGTTAAGTTTTACATAATACCCTCTTCTTGTTCTTTAATGGAGAAGCTCTTCCACAATGTCTCTTTTCTTTTCTGACATTGGTTATGTGTATATTCTCTTTTTTAAACACTCTTTATAAAATTTACCTCAGTGTTTAACAATTTTACGAATTTTTTCAAAGAACTGACATTTGGGTTCATCAATTTCTCTCTACTGTTTTCTATTTTATTGATTTCTTTTTCTTTGGTGGGGGGGACCAAGGATTGAACTCGGGGGCACTCAACCACTGAGCCACATCCCAGCCCTATTTTGTATTTTATTTAGAGACAGGGTCTCACTGAGTTGCTTAGTGCCTCACCATTGATGAGGCTGGCTTTGAACTTATGATCCTCCTGTCTCGACCTCCCAAGCTGCTGGGATTACAGGCATGAGTTACTATGCCTGGCTTCATTGATTTGTGTGCGTGTGCGTGTGTGTGTGTGTGTGTGTGT
This sequence comes from Glaucomys volans, assembly GCA_020662805.1. NCBI lineage: Eukaryota > Metazoa > Chordata > Mammalia > Rodentia > Sciuridae > Glaucomys > Glaucomys volans. The sequence continues at coordinate 510,797 of JAJEJO010001236.1, forward strand.
GTGTGTGTGATGCTGGGATTGAACCCAGGATTGAACCTTGTGCATGTGAGGCAAGCTCTCTACCAACTGAGCTATATCCCCAGCCCAGCTTCATTGATTTCTGATCTTTATTATTTCCATCCTTTAGAATTAATTTGTTCTTTCTTTTCTAGCATTTTAAGTTGAAGGTTTAAATGATTCACTTTTAATCTTTCTTCTTTTTAAATAGAAGTACTGTTTTAACTGCATTTCTCAAATTTTGAAATGTAAAAATCAGGGGACATTTTGGAACATTTTGGAACATTCCTTTGGGTGTATGGTTTGAGTAGAAGGATAATAGAAGTTATAGACCAGAAATATTCGGGAGATGGTTATGGAGAACCTTACTGCTATAGAAATTTCTACTCATTTTTTTCTGACACTGAGGAACTACTGAAGGTTCAGAACAGAGGATGTTTGATTAGATCAGCAATCCATTTCTTTTCCCTTTGTGTCTCTCTACCTGGCAATTGAAACAGTGTTCCAAAACTTTTCCAAGTGAGAAGAGAGAAAGGCAAAACTAAGTTTGCCTTTGGCCATATAGAGAAAGTCAATTCCAGTTCTAATGTGAAAAACAGTTCTGTAGAAGGGTGTATTCACAACCTCGGGTGGCATGGAATTCTACAGATAGATGGATACTCGCACACCAAAAAAGATTTTTTTTTGTTTTTATATACATGTATGTATTACGTATGTGCTGGGGACAGACCCCAGAACCTTGTGCACACTCTACCACTAAGCCCACACTCTACCACTAAGCTACACCCAGCCACCCCAAAGCAGAGATTTTAAAGGAAAAGATACAGAAATATAATATCAAAATCTCTACCAAGAAAAATCATTACAAATAAATTAGAAAATAAGAAATAGCTGAAATAACATATATAAAATAAGGCTGGCTGTGGTAAAGCAGGCCTACGATCCCAGCTACGGAGGAGGCTGAAGCAGGAGGATCACAAGTTTGTGAGAATAGCTTCAGCAAGTTAGTGAGACGCTGCCTCAAAATAAAAAATAAAATGGGCTATGGATGTATCCGAGTGGTCCAGCATCCCTGGGCTCAATCCCCAGTACCAAAACCAAAACAAACAGACAAAAAAGTAAATACATGTGACCAATGAAAAGCTTTTAAAACCTATTCAAAATAGGTTTGCAAAAATATTTTCCTGCTGGGCATGGTGGCACGTGTCTATAATCCTAGGTATTTGGGAGGCAGATGTAGGAGGTTCACAAATTTGAGGCCAGCCTCAGCAACTCAGCAAGACCCTATCTCACAATAAAAAAAAAAAAGGGATGAACTAAGTGGTAGTATTTTCTGTGTACTTTGCTTGTGGGAGGACCCGGTTCAATTCCCAGCAACACACACACACACACACACACACACACACACACACACAATTTTCTTATAATTAAATAAGAAAATGACAAACCAATAGAAAAACGGGCAAAAGGTATGAACAGAATGTTCCCAGATGAGAGATCTCAGAGGCCAAGCTGGGTGTGTGGGAAGGTACTCTTCTCTGTTAGTCATCAGGGAAACACACATTTAAATAACAGTGATACACTTCTCATCTATTGGGTGGGAAAATGAATCTGTTTGTGAATTGTGTGAGCCACAATTCATTTTTAAATTTTGTTTTTCCTATATGGAAAGTCAAACTTCCCAACACCCCCCGTTTTTTTGTTTTTTGTTTTTTTTTGGAACCAGGGATTGAACTCAGGGGCACTGGGCCACTGAGCCACATCCCCAGCCCTATTTTGTATTTTATTTAGAGATAGGGTTTCACTGAGTTGCTTAGCACCTTGCCATTGCTGAGGCTGGCTTTGAACTCGCCATCCTCCTGCCTCAGCCTCCTGAGTTGCTAGGATTACAGGCATGTGCCACCTCGCCCCGCCCGACACCCTTTAATGCAATCCACCTTTCCCCTGGATTGGTGACAGTCCCTTGCTATAGACTGGACGTTTATGTGCCCCTAAAATTCATATTGAAACTTAATCCCAAATGTGACGGCAGTTGGAATTGGAGCCGGGGAAGGTGACAGGTGTGAGGGCAGCCCTGGGGAATGGATGGATCAGTCTTTTATAAAGGAGTCCTCAGAGGACTGCCTCTCCCCTTCGTCCCTGTGAGGACAGGAGCTGTGAAGCCCACCCTCACCAGACACAGATACGTCTGCACCATGGACTCCCCACCATCGAAAATGTAAGAAATTAATTCTGCTGTTTGATGGCCATTCTGTCTACAGTCTCCTGCGACAGCCAACGGAGTGGCCTCAGCCCCCCCCCCCCACCATAGAATTCCCCTGTACTCAAAGGTGGACGGCTGGACTGCTGATTCTGCGCTATTGAGCCACTTGTCTATCTTTGCATTAATAACTTAGTTTGAATTACTACAGCTTTATAAAAATTCTTGCAGTAAGTCTTTTCCATTTTTGTTCTTTATTATAATCATCTTTGTGATTCTTGGACTTCCACTTTTCCATATAAATTATAGAATCAGTACATCTATCTTATGTTAAAACTTAAAAAAAAACTTACGGATTGCACTTTTTCTTCTTTTCCTCTCCATAAGCAAGGTTCTTACAGGTCTTGATGCATATTTCTAAAGAATGGGTTTTGAAGCAATAACGAATGGCAAATTCTATTTCTCCGGTGACGTTAGCGTTGTCAAAATTACCCATCTCTGTGCAAGTGCTGTTAATGCTAATTAAGCTTCCCTGAAGTCAAGAATGACAGATGTAATAAATTACTTCACAGTTAAAAGTTTTTTTGGCAGTTCTGATTTCAAGGCATCAAATCAATCCCAATTCATTCAGGGCATGCATCCTGACTCACGGTAAGTTACCATTGTACCAGTTCATACTTTGCCAAAATAAGCAGCCACGTGTTCTGTCTGGAGATGGGGAATTTTCAGAGGGCCCTCTCTCCCCAGGTATGGTCTTTGCTAGCAATAAAGATTTCACAATCCCTTTTTTTTTTTTTTTTTTTTTGCGGTGCTGGGGATTGAACCCAGGGCCTTGTGGTTGTGAGGCAGGCACTCTACCAACTGAGCTACATCCCCAGCCCCACAATCCCATTCTTTAACACAAGTCACTTAGGACAAGATGGACTACACCTTGTGCAGTTCTGCCAAGACAAGGTCCTGCACTCACGAAGCCATGTGTAAAGAAGGCAGCCGGGGGCGGGGGCTGAGACTGGGGGTGGGTAGACCTGATTCAGATGCTGGCTCTGCTATGCATCAGCGCTGTCCAAGTCTGACTGGGAAAGACACTGGTGTCCTAGGGTTAGGGTGAGGACTGACTGGAACGAGGCACAGGAAGTGCAGTCAAAGGTAGTGAAAAATTGTTTTAATTTTAATGAGCACCTAAAATTAAAAAAAAGAAAAAAACCTGCCATCATAAATTAGGGGTTTGGAAGCTTAAATGGTGCCCATCAGTAGCAGAGGAAGTCTGCGCCTAAAGGATAAAATAAACCATCTGACAACAAGTTTGTTTGCTTAGACAACTGCCTTCATTTGCACGCAACCAATCTGAGTGCTGTCTTCAGAGGAATAGAGAATCTAACCGAGTTCTGCTTCCAATTCCCAACCAGTTCCTCCACACTGCAAAGCACTGCGAAAAGAAATAAGGACGCCTGGGGGCAGAATCAGAACCACGAGACAGAGAAAAAACAAACCCAGCCAAGCCCTGCTCCGAGGGCCTGGAACCTGAATTAACTAACGCCAAGAACACAACCAGCTTGGCCAGACTCAGCAGGCTGGCTCTGAAAAATGTCATCTGCCAATACCACATGACTGCTGGAGCGGGAGACAACTCTAAAATTGTACATGCTCAGGAACACATGGGATGGCAAGGTGGCATGGGTGCATGAAGCATAAAAAGTGAGGCTGGCTGGGCACAGAGGCCCATAGCTATAATCCCAGCAATGAAGGAGGCCGAGGCAGGAGGATCACAATTTTAAGGCCAGCTTCCTCAATTTAGTAAGACCCATCTCAAGAAAGGGCTGGGGGTGTAGCTTGTACTGGGTTCAGTCCCCAGTCCTGGGGGTAAACAATGAAGACTGAAGAGAACAGTTTGGGGAGACTGGCTCTCACAGAACCGCCTGTGAGAACACAGTAGATGAATGGAGCTGAGGAACTCTGATCACGGAAAGAGCATTCATCCTGGGATGTCCGGTACCTCAGACTGAAGGGCATCTCGCCCACGTCTCTTCCAGCAGCAGTTAGAAAGCTGAACTAAACCATGAGACTGTTCCAAGGTGTTGTGGCGCTGTCAAGACAGCCAGGGACACCAGGCCCAAGGTGCTAGAGAAGCTCAGGAGGTGAGCCTGGGCTCGGGCTGCCCTTTGAGGCATGGGCACACTGGCAAGCAGCACAGGGCTGAAGGGTGAGCAGCCTCCAGATGAGATGGCCAAGAGGCACCGGCGGAGCCGAGCTCTTAGCAGCGGGCAGGGACTTAGCACCAAGGCTAGGATGGCACACAGAACCCGAGTGAGGTTCTGAGAGGAAAGGGACACCCACTGAAGGGACCCTGAGGCCAGGGGCCGGTTTCCGCTTACGGTCTTTGCTGAGTGGCAGCCACGATGCTGAGAAGCTTAGGAACACCGTCACGAGTTCCGTGGTGTTAGAGGAGCTGATGAGCTCCTCCGCTTCCACTGGGGCCTCTCAGATCTTGCTTACTAGGAGCTAAAGTCACCCGGAAATGGACTTGTCCCCATGAAGACCGAAATCCAGCTCTGCATTAGCTCAGCCCCAGAGTTTGTCACTCTAGTTGTCTGATAAAAGCAAAAGCAAATTCTCTCTGAAGTCTCAAATTATCCCTGTTTTCACGCATACGGTCCACTACTCAATAAAACATTAGGCACATCTGGACTAAAAGGTAACCACCTGTCCCTATTTCCTCAGGACTGAGACATCTCCTGGGATGTAACCCTGAAGTAACAAAGCCAGGAGAGTTCTGGTAAGCCAGGGTGCTTGGTCATCCTCAGTTAGGATTCAAGAATAAGTGACTGGAAGCAAGAGAAAGCCACAATAAAAAGCAGATATCGGCCTTACAAGACATGAACTGTAAAATAATAATGGTTAATATGGTCCAGAAAATATATAACACAGTGGAGAATTTATTCAGAGAACCAGAATCTATATTTAAAAAAAAAATCCAAGATAAATTAAGGCCTAGAAAGTAAGGTAGCTGAAATTAAGAACTCCAGAAATTAATTTAAGATCAGACACAGATGAAGGGAGGATTGATATATTGGAAGATGGGTCAGTAGAAAATATCTAGAGTGGAACACAGAGAAAAAGATGAATAGAGACATATTGGACCTAATGAAAAAGTATAATATATGTTTTGAGTCTCACAAAGAAGAAAAAATTGGGGCAAAGGGTTTTTTGTTTGTTTTTCTGATACTGGAGATTAAACCCTAGGGAGTTCTATCACTGAGCTGCATCCCCAACTATTTATTTATTTATTTATTTATTTATTTATTTATTTATTCAGGGTCTCCATAAGTTGCTGAGGACAGCCTCGAACTTGTGATCCTCCTGCCTCAGCCTCACAAGTAGCTGGGATTACAGGCATGTGCCACAAGGCCTGGTGACAGAAGGCATTTGAAGAGATAATGGCTAAAAATTTTACCAGCTTGATAGAAAACAAACCAGATTCAAGGATAAAAATATTTTTTAAAAAACTACACATAGCCACATCATAACATAATTGCAGAAAATTAAAAACAGAAAATCTTAAGGGGGGGGGCGGGGGAGGTAGTTTACTTCTGATGGAGAAAACAATAGAACTGAACCAGCTTACTGCCCAACAGAGATGATAGTCAGAAGACTTGATTAATCCCAAAGGAGTCATCAGAAAAGAGGGTAGAGACAGGAACGCAGGGCGGGAGGGAAAAGAGACCACAGATAATAAAACAGAAAACAAGTAGGTAATTAGATTTATCCCAAAATACATCAGTAATTACAATAAAACAGAACAGACTTCACACCAGAAAAAAAGACATAATCAGACTAGATTTAAAAGTAGCTGACCATATGCTGCTTACATGAGTTTAAATACAAAAGGACCAAAGAAAGGTAGAAAGCAGAGGAACAGGAATTATATGCCATCCAATACTACCTAAAATAAAACAAAGTAGCTATAATAATAACAAAGTAGATTTTATATCAAGAAGCACCATTTTAAAACAAAGAGAAGCATTTCATAAAGATAAAAGGGTCAACTCCCTTGAAAGAAATACAACTCTAAATTCATAACATAGAAAAAAGAAGAATGGACAAAACTAAAAGGAGAAATAGATAAATCCAGAGGGATTTTAATATACTGTTCTTCTTAATGGTAAAAAAAAACTGATACAACTTATCAGTAAAGATCCTGATTTTTTAAAAAATAATTTTTAGTTGTAGGTGGTCACAATATCACTTTTATGCAGTGCTAAGGACCAAAGCCAGTGCCTTGCATGTGTGAGGCAAGCGCTCTACTACTGAGCCCCAGCCCCAGCCCAAGATCCTGATTTTTAAAAGTACAATTAACACGCTTAATGACTTAGTGACATATACACAATATTCCCCACAAAAGCAGATCATAAATTCTTACAAAAATTGGTGGTAATGCAAAGAGATATGATTTAAAAACTATAAAGTAGGTGAAGTCCTGAGCACAGCACCTGACCCATAGGAAGCTTGATGAATGAACTGCTGTGTGCACGATGGTACTGAGGTCCTACCCTGTGAACAGGTGAGGCTCACTTTGTTACCGGCATGTGACAGATGAGGAAACTAAAACCCAGTGGGTAAGTCACTTAACTTAAAGTCGTAGGCATTTATGAACTAATGTCACACCGGTCACTGCTGACTCGGTTCCAATGCTGTTGGGTAGCAGGCAGCACGACCCTTCGTGTTGTAATATTTACATGTGGAATTTTAAAATCTAAATTCTTTAAGCAATCCTTGGTTCACTTTGTAAGCATCCTGGTGATGTGCCAGGCCCCGGGCACTGAGCTAGGCCCTGGAGGTTCCGTGGAGAGCAGGACCAGGTGGTCCCAGCTCCATGGAGTTTACAGTCTAATGGGAGAGTGGGACAGGCCAGGGGTCCAGCCAGGGAAGCAGCACACACCCAGGGACAATGCCGTGTCACCAAGCAGACAGAGAGGCAGGGAGGGTTGTGAAGGGAGGAGAGGTCGGGGTTGGATGCTGGAAAAAGCAAAAGGAGGTCAGAAGACATCTCGAATTCCATGATGAGGGCAGCAGGTGAAGGCGTGGGCAGCCGATGTGCAGGGAGGAAGTGTAAAACTCAAGAAAGGGTGATGGGAGGACTCCAGCGGGTAGAGCTCCCAAAGGCGGAGGCGGGCGAAAAGAGTGCGCTCGCCAGAGTCAGACAATAGTGGTAGCTTGATTTTATTGGAATGTGTGTCCCGGGCGAAATCTCCAGCCCCCCGGGGGTGAAAGTCGGAGTGGGAGAGCCAGGAGAAATCGCACGTGGCTTTGGCTGCTCAGGGTTTTTATACAGAGGAAGGGGGTCAAGGGGTTCTGCCCAGGAAAAGGTGGACCCAAGGTGGCCGTCAGGGTCAGCAGGTGTACCTCATTGGTCACTTCTGGCACAGTGTGTTGCTAGGTGACTGTGTTCCCTCCCCCTGCAGCCACCCAATTAGACCTAACAGGAAGGTCAACACAACCCACTAAGCACCAGTGGTTCTGGGAAGTTGATCAAAGGGGGGAGAAGAAAGTAGCCACTGGGGAGGAAGGAAGGCTGGCTGAGGAGGCTTGGTGGACACGAGAAGGGAAAGTGAGTTTGGAAGACTGAGGAAGCTGGGAGATGGCTGTCATGGAGCACAGGATGCTGGGTGACAGAGGGACACATCAGGATGCTGGGCAGTGTGTGGTGCATTTGGAGTCGGTGACACCACAGGACAGACCTAGTCCCCACTTTCAGCATACAGGCCTGCCTGAGGTGCCCTTGCTCCTTGGTGCACAGCTGGGTGGGGGCTGGAACCAAGAAGGTGCACAGCTGGGTTCCTTGGGTTGGTGCCTGGAACCAGGAAGCAGCTAGGAAGCACTGCAGCTACTCACCCTGGTTATGAAGAGGACAGACAGGTAAATGGAGGGCAAGACAGGTTGAAACACACCCCAGTTGTGCAGTAAAGCACAGCAGAGCTGGAAGTGAGCCTGGGCGCCTAATGCATCGGCCATAACCGTGGATCGTGCTCTGAGCAGTTCCAGTGCCATGTTTGCCCAGTGGGGCAGGGCGCCGAGTGGGGGTCTGGGAATGAAAGGAGAGTAAACTCGGCCCTGACAGTTTCTGGTTCTGTTTCCCCGAAGTCTTTGAGCAAGTTGCAAAATTTGAGCAGCAAACTGAGCCAATTGCAAGATTCCAGCCTGGAGAAGCAACTAAGAACTCAGTCTGCTTTCCATTAGAGGCTGTCTGGGTTTGGAAGAAAAGATGATCTGGGCAAAAACAAAGGAGAACTGACCCAGCAGGCAGGGAGCTGCTGGCCAGTGACCTTCTCTGAAACCACATGGTCATTACCATAACCGCAAGCAGAGCCCCAGGCACTTTCATACCCAAAAGCAGCAACCAGGAGTCAATTGGAACCACGGGTTTCCTTTTTTAAATAATAAATTTTGATCAACAAGAACACACTGGACATTATCACCAAGTGGTTAAGAAGGTAGGCACGGGGGCAGGGGGAACACACGCCTGTAATCCCAGGACTCGAGAGTCTGAGGCAGGAGGATCAACAGTTCAAAGTCAGCCTCAGCAAAAGTGAAGTGCTAAGCAACTTAGTGACACCCTGTCTCTAAATAAACTAAAAAATAGGGCTAGGGGTGTGACTCAGTGACTGAGTGCCCCTGAGTTTAATCCCAGGCATGCTGTGCCCCCCCCCCAAAAGGAGGGCAATGGGGCCAGCTGGCCTTTCAGTCCAGCCTTGACCCGCAGTAACTGTGTGGTCTTGAGCATTTTTCTAACCCTCCACAACCTCAGCTTCCTCATCTGTAAAATGGGGCTCTCTCCCAGAGCCTTGATGAGTCAATGTAAAGCATCAGAGCTGTGCCTGCCTGCTGGATACCCAGTGTTCATGCACAGACTTTTTGAAAATGCCACACAATCTGGACGTCCTTTGCAGATGGGCTTTGTTCTCCCGTCTTTTTTCTTTTCCCTATGAGGTGTCTGATGTATGAAAGAGCATACACAATGCACAGGCACAAACAACAGAGCTGACATCCACGTGCCCACCACTCAGCTAAAGAAGAAAACACCATCCGGAGCTTGGAAGTGCCCGTGACCCCCTCCTTTATCAGGTCCCCGCTCATTCCTGTCCCTGGGGAGACAGTTTTAAAACTCGCCACACCAGTCCTTGCTTTTCTTCGTGGTTTCATCATGCACGTCTACATCCCCCCAAATACACCGGCTCATTCTCCCTGACTTCCGAGTCCATACTCCTGGAATTGTCCTGCGTGCGTATGCTCTGGAACTTACTTTCTCTGGATATTTCATTGTTGCCAAACTTTAGAAATTAAAATAAATATAAACGATGCTCCCTGGACATCCATACGTACTCCTCTGGGGCAACATTCATGATGGGTCTGGCTGTGGGCCTCAGGGATTGAACCCAGGCATCCTCCGCGCCCTTGTCAAACATTACTTTTTGAGACAGGGTCTTGCTAAGTTGCCCAGGAGGACCTTGGACTTGCGATCCTCCAGCCTCCTGAGTAGGGATTACAGGCCTGTGACACTGTGCCCAACTAACATTCATGGCAACTTAAATAATATTTCTTGTAGTTGAAACTGTCAGATTAAAGAGGACATGCAGGCTGGAGACGCACCTTGGTGGTAGAGCTTGTGCTTAGCATACCCAGCGCCCGGGTTTGATCTCCGGTATAAAAAGACAAAAACAAGAAACCCCAAGAACGTGCATTTTAAGGATTTTTGATACATATTGCTAGGTGTCCTCCAGAGAGGGAGTGACAATTTCTGTTCACCCCAGGAGGTTGCAGGATGCCTGCCACTCTGCGCCCTTGCCAGGACGGAGCTACAGTGTTTTTCAATTTACTGAAGCAGTCCCAAAATAGAAACAGGCTTTAATTTTGTCCTTATTTGACGACCTGGGAGGTTGGGCAATTTTCCCTATTTACTGCCTTTTCTTTTTGTCCTTTTGTTATGAGTGGAGATTTAATAAGCTTTTTCTAGCCCCAACTCCTTATTTCTCAAAGAATGCAAGTTTCTCTCACAAGTGTAGGCAACGTCTTTGGGCAAGAAGCAATAACCAGTTATTTGCCTCATGGGAGCTCAGTTCCTCAGACAAACACTGCTGTGGTCTAAAGGGAAAGGTTATAATTAAACACAATAATTCAATTGCATAATTATAAATTTTAACAGCACAGAGAAATTTTTTTTTTTAACCAGGGATAGAACTCAGGGACACTCGGCCACTGAGCCACATCCCCAGCCCTATTTTGTATTTTACTTAGAGACAGGGTCTCACTGAGTTGCTTAGGGCCTCGCTAAGTTGCTGAGGCTGGCTTTGAACTCTCGATCCTCCTGACTCAGCCTCCCAAGTCGATTGGATTATGGGCGTGCGCCACCGCGCCTGGCTTCTGAATAGTATGTTCTTCACATTTTAAAAAAAAGTAGAGGGATAAGGGAATTATCCAGTATTTTTAGGAGCACTGAGGGTTGTGTGGGTACAGGGAGTTTAGAGATCAAAGACACTGCCCAACTAAACTGAAAGGTGCGCTGCACAACATCCTTGTACGGGAAAGAAGCAGCATCTCTCCTCGCAGCATGCAGAGGACAGAGGAAGGAGCCATTTTGCAGCTGTGGTGTGGGGACTGGCAGCTGAAGGAGCCAATTTCTGCAAACCTGAGTCGGCCCCAAATACAGGCCTGACAAACCCACACTGCATGATACAGAGTGTGCCTAAGTGACCAGGAGAAAATCAGATGAGGAGAGAGGTTTACACAGGGGACAATGGCGTGGAAACCCATCCAGCTTTCCCCCTCACTCCAATCCTGCTACTTGCAGGTTGGGGTAAAAAAAAACCACACCTGACCTGGAATTTGAAGTAGGGGAGATGGGAGAGACTGAGTTTGGGGATGGAACCCAAGACCAGGAAACATGGGTGTTTTAGACAGCTTTTTCACTGCTGTGACCAAAGAACCTGATGAGAACAATTAGAGGAGTAAAAGTTTATTTGGGGTTCACAGTTTCCTCTGTGATCTTAATCCATGGCTAACTCCGTTCCTCAGGGCCCAAAGTGAGGCAGAACATCATGAAGGAAGAATGTGGTGGAAGAAAGCAACCCAAGACATTGCACCAGAAAGCAGAGAGAGAGACTCCACTCTCCAGGTACAAAATATATACCCCATGGCCATGCCTCCAATGAACCACTTCCTCCAGCCATACCCCACCTGCCTCCAGTTACCACTCAGTTAATCCCATCAGGGATTAATTCACTGATTAGGTTAAGACTACAGCCCAATGATTTCTCCTCCAAACCTTCTTGCGTTGTCTCACACATGAGCTTTTGGGGGATACCTCACATCCAAACCATAACAGTGGGGGGCCATAGATGACTTAGTGGGCTAAGAATTGGCTCCACCCAAGTGGAACCCAGGAGAGATCCCTGGGGTGCAGTCTTCCGGAATGGACCAGCAATTACTGGCTCCTGAAGGTGTACTGAGGTAAGATCTCCAGACCAACTGGCATTCAGCTAAGAGCCTGGAGCCCACCTAAGCCTAAATCCCACCTCCAAGATTTTCACCTATGTGATTACCTCAGTCACTCTAGCAATCCCACCCTGAGGGTGGAGCAAATATCACACTCTAGACCACCCCACCTAATACTGCTGAGAAGGGAAGCTGAGCATCTTTTGAACTGCAATGGAAATAATTCTTTAATTTCATCAAGACATTTTTTTTCCTTTTTTTCTTTTCTCTGTTTGTGACCTTAATGGTTCATGGATATTTATACATATTCATATTTGTTTTTTTCTCATTTCTAGCATTCTTGAAGTCAGTTATTTTTTCATTGCTCAGTTTTCTGAGGACTAGGATGTTTGATTAGTATATTTTAATTTTGTTTTGTATTTTTATTTCTTATTTTCTAAATTTTTACTTTATATATTTTTGGCTCTCACCTGTTTGCCTTGACTCTCTTTCTCCCTTTTCTTATGCTAACATCCAATCTCTATTTTTCTCTCTTTCACTCTTCCTTTCATTTTTTACTTCTATCTTCACTTCTCTTCCCTCATAATTACCACATTGTACATCACATCTGCTCTCTCCCTGTCCACCATTCAAAATTGTAAACCCTTTTTCAAACTTACTGTTTTTAAGTAGGCAAAAACTGATCATATTATTTCTGTTTATTGTGACAACATTGTAGATGTCATAGCAAGAACTATTTGGTTTAATGCTGTATATTGTATGCATTGGTTGTTGCTATTATTTATCTCCCCCTAAATGGTGAGGTACTTAAAAACTTCAGGGACAGTATAAGTTCACAGGGTAGAACCCTACTGTCTCAGATCCATATGGTTAAAAGGAGAGACACATAAACAACATTAAAAAGGAAGTATACAAATCACCCCAAACAAACCAAGATACTTCATTACAAAATCCATTGATGCCTCAGTAGAAGAAACATCACAGAAAGAGTTTAGATTAAACTAACCTGTGAGGTAAATGATGATGTAACAAGTGAAATCAAAGAGAAAATACAGGAAGCGAATGATCACTTTAATAAAAAGATAGAGATTCTGAAAAAAAATCAAGCAGAAATCCTTGATATGAAAGAATCAATACAGCAAATTAAAAATTCAATAGAAAGCATCACCAACAGACTAGGCCATTTAGAAGACAGAGTTTCAGGCAATGAAGGCAAAATATATAATCTTAAAAATAAAACTGACCATGGAGAAAAGATGTTAAGAGACCATGAACAGAAATTCCAAGAGATATATAATAAACTGTAAAGACCAAATTTAAGATTTACTGGGACACATGAAAGCTCAGAGATACAAACCAAAGGAATGTACAATCTTTTCAATGAAATAATATCAGTAAACTTCCCAAACCTAAAGAATTAAATGGAAAATCAGATTCAGGAGGGTTACAGGACCCAAATATACAAAATTACAACAGACCCATACCAAGGCATATTGTTATGAAAATGCCTAATATACAGAATAAGGATAGAATTTTAAAGACCGCCAGAGAAAAATGACCGGTCACATTCAGAGGGAAACCAATTTGGATCTCAGCTGATTTCTCAACCCAGGCCTTTAAAGCTAGGATGTACTGGAATAATATGTATCAAGCTCTGAAAGAAAATAGATGCTAGTCATGAAAACCATACCCGATAAAATTAAGCTTCAGAATTCATGATGAAATTAAAACCTTCCATGATAACAAAAGTTAAAAGAATTCACAACTAGAAAGCCTGCATTATAAGGCATACTCAATAAAATATTTCATGAAGAAGAAATGAAACATAAAAGTGAAAACCAGTAAAGGGTGGTACTACACTAGAAGAATAGTCAATCAAAGGAGAAACTAATTCAAAATAAAAACTAGAAATAAGTCAAAATGATAGGGAATAAAAATCATTTCTCAACAATAACACTGAATGTAAATGGCCTAAACTCATCAATCAAAAATATGGGCTAGGACTGGGGACATAGCACAGTTGGTAGAGTGCTTGCCTTGCAAGCACAAGGCCCTGGGTTCAATCCCCAGCACCACAAAAAAAAAAAATATGGGCTGGAAGATTAGATTAAAAAATAAGACCCAACAATATGCTGTCTCTAAGACTCGCCTCCTAGGAAAAGACATCCAAAGGCTGAAGGTAAAAGGATGGAAAAAAAAAACAAACAAACAACGAATCATTCACATGGATCTCATAAACAAGCAGGGGTTTCTATCCTCATATCAGATAAAGGAGACTTCAGACCCAAGTTAATCAGAGGGGACAACGAAGGATATTTCATACTGCTTAAGGGAATTATATATCAACAAGTCATAACAATCATAAATATTTATGCTCCAAACAATGGAGCAACTACATACATTCAACAAATTCTTCCCAATTTCATGAATCAAATAGACCACAACACAATAATACTGTCTGACTTTTTAACATGCCTCTCTCACCACTGGATAGATTCTCCAAACAAAAACTAAATAAAGAAGCTATAGAACTAAAAAATTGAATTAATAACTTAGACTTAACAGATACATAGACTATTTCATCCATCAATGACTGAATAGACTTTCTTCTCAGTAGTACACAGATCCTTCTCTAAAATAGTCCATATTGTAGGCCACAAGATATGTACCTATTAGAAGTTACAATAGACTCAAACCTCCATCATGTCAGTTTAGGAACCAAATTCCTCAACAAGACTCCTAAAGTACAAGATTAAAATCAAGAATCAATAAATGGGATGGTATCGAATGAAAAAGCTTCTTCAGAGCAAAGGAAACAAGAACATGAAGAGAGAGCCCACAGAATGGGAGAAAATCTTTGCCCTACAACTCAGATAAAGCATTAATCTCCAGGATGTATAAAGAACTCAAAAAACACCAAAACAACAAATAACCCAGTCAGTAAATGAGCCAAGGAATTGAACAGGGACTTCACAGAAGAAGAAATACTATAATTGGTCGACAAATACATGAAAAAATGTTCAACATCTCTAGCAATTACAGAAATGCAAATTAAAACTACACTGAGATTTCATGTCCCTTCAGTCAGAATGGCAATTATTAAGAATACAAGTAGGTAACAATTAATGTTGATGAGGATGTGGGGAAAAAGGGACACTCATACATTGCTATTGGGACTGCAAATTGGTGAAACCAGTATGGAAAGCAGTATGGAGATTCCTCAGAAAACTTGAATGGAACCACCATTGGACCCAGTTATCCCACTCATTGGCACTTAAAATCAGCACACTACAATGACACAGCCACATCAATGTTTAAATCAGCTCAATTCACAATAGCTAACTGTGGAACCAACCTGGATGTCCTTCAACAGATGAATGGATAAGGAAAATGTGATACATACACACAAGGAATATTATTCATCCATAAAGAAGAATAAAATTATGGCATAGTCTGGTAAAAGGATGAACTGGAGAATATTATGCTAAGTGAAATAAGCCAATCCCAAAAAATCAAAGGCCAAATATTATCTCTGATATGAGGCTCCTAACACCCAATAAGGGTGGGGGAGGGAAGAATATAAGTACTTTGAAACAGATAAAGGGGAATGAATGGATGGGAGGGTGTTGGGAATAGGGAAGACAGTAAAATGAATCAGATATTGCTTTCCTATGTTCATACTGAATATATGACCAGTGAAACCACATCACATGCAACCATAAGAATGGGAAGTTATACTCCATGTGTGTATGTCGAAATACATTTTACTGTCAGTATAACTCAAAAGAATAAAAACATTTAAAAAAGAAATGTCATGCCGGGCGCGGTGGCGCACGCCTGTAATCCAAGCAACTTGGGAGGCTGAGTCAGGAGGATCGCGAGTTCAAAGCCAGCCTCAGCAACTTAGTGAGGCCCTAAGCAACTCAGTGAGACCCTGTCTCTAAATAAAATACAAAATTGGGCTGGGGATGTGGCTCAGTGGCCGAGTGTCCCTGAGTTCAATCCCTGGTTCCAAAGAAATAAAATAAAATAAAAAAATAAAAAAGAAATATCATATTTTACCTATAAAAATAAAAATAGGTGGAATTTCATATTTTTAATCAACTTAATATATCCAAAATTCTGTCATGTCAACATGTTTTCATATTATTTTTTTTTATCACACTCAAGGTCTCATGTATGCTTGGCAAGTGCTCTACACCTGAGCCACACTCTCAGTCCTATAAAAATTGTGGTATTTTATTTTTTTCCAAGGAAAGTCTCCCAACTCCAGTGTGCATTTTATATTCACAGAGGATCTCAATTCAGACCAGCCACAGTTCATTCCTGACTCGTGACTGCAGCATTGGAGGACACAGCCCCAAGCCATCCAAGAATTCTTACCAAGTTACATAACGTCTTCGGGGTTGGCCTGTCGGGGCCGGGCGGGCGTTTCTCAACCTTGGCTGTGCAATGGAATCTCCTGGGCTTTTGTAGGTTCTGTGGCCTGACTTAGTAGGTCGGGGTAGGGCCCAAGATTCTGCATTTGTGACGAGCTCCCAGGTGACATCAATGCTGCAGTGGTGTTGAGGGAGGCGGGACCACCCACAGGACTATGTGGAGGACGAACGCCATTCCTGAACGCACTGCTGGCCTGCCTGCACCCCAACTTCTCAACATCCCACTGGACATTCCTGTCGATGGGAGGAAGTGCCTAATTATCTGAGCTGAACCCCATTTTATATGGGAACAGCACCCCTTGAGGCACACATTGGCTCGAGGACTTGCTCCATGTCACACTCTATGTCACTTAAGGTGCTAGAATGTGAGCCAGGAGGTCAGTTTTCAGAGGTGTCATGATACTCTGTTCCATGGGGACTCCACACCATCTGTTTCAAGCCTAAAGAAATCCTGGGAAATAAAAAGAACTGTGATGCCCATTGGTGGGGACCCAGAAGCTCAGAGTCTTGGTGACTGCCTAAGGTCATCGAATGAGAGGAAGGCCAAGGGTCTCACAATGGTTTGAATGCTTATGTTCCCTCTAAAACTCAGGCTTTGAAACATGATCACCATCGTGACTGCAATGGTGTTCAGATGTGCAGCCCTTGGGAGGTGACTAAGTCACAAGGGTGGAGCCCAGTGAAGGGGAGGATGGCTTCCATAACAAAGGCCCCTGTCCTTCTGTCTCTACTCCCACAAGAGGACACCCCGTCAAGCCATCTACGGGGAACCAGACGTCTGTCCTGCCAGTGCCGTGCTCTCAGACTTCCATCCTCCAAAGTCACGAGGAGTACATTTCTACTGTCTGTGAATGACCACGTCCGCAGTGTTCTATTGCAGCCTAAGAACAGACCAAGTCAACCATCGATGGAGGCCTCACTACTTAAATCCAAGGCTCCGTCTATCACCCTGTATTCCACAATTCTAGGCCTAATGTCCTGCTCAGTTATGTTTTCTAGTAAGTGCATAAATAATTGAACAAAAATGCCCATCCACAAATAGAAAATAGATTTAAAGCATTACAAAGCAATCTTAAACAAGAAGAAAGTGGAAGACTTAATACTATCCAACTTCAAGGCTTGCCACGAAGCTGCCGTGAACAAGACGGAGTAGTCTCAGCTGAAGGACAGACCTGGAGATCAGTGGAACAGGAGAGAGAGCCCAGAAGAGGACCCACTTGCCCAGCGATCTGATTTCCAATGAAGACGTCAAAGTACTGGGGCATTGGAAGTCTTTAACAAGGGACAGTGGATTCACTAATGACCCACATTGAAAAAATAGCTACAGTCTCTGCCTGATACCACTCACGAAAGAATTGATGGGCTGGAGCACAGACCTACACAGAGAAGCTCAACCTCTATTAAGTTCCTACATGAAAGCAGACCATCTACATGGCTTGTGGAAGACAAGACAGAGAAGAGACCACAACAGGAAAACCTGGTAAATTAGACTTCATGGAACACAAAACCTTTTCCTTGAAAGAAACATTGTTATTTCATGCTTTGCTCTTTGAATGATAATGTTCACTACAAGATGTAAAAAGGAAAACAACCCTCAAAACAAGCCTCAGTGACCTCCATCTGTGCTGTGCTTAGGTCGCCTGGCCCTGGCCCTGCCCTCTGCCACCAATCCAGGTGCATGTGCTTTGCTCTGCTGGTTCTGGTTTTGGTGCTGAGCACATGATGACATCAGGAGGAAGAAATAGGTGGGCGGATAGGAGATGGGCCCCTGGGTAACTTCCCGGCAGCACAGCACAAACAGCACCTGCAGGTATTTGCTAAGAAGCTTACAAAAAGGCTATTTTTAAATCAGGACCTACGTGACTGGGGTCCATGCCTCTCTAAAGAAGGAAAAAGGCCTGATTGGTTTTTGGTTATTTGTTATGGGTACCCGGGATGGAACTCAGGGGCACTGAACCCAAGCCACATTCCCAGTCCTATTTTGTATTTTATTTAGAGACAGGGTCTCACTGAGTTGCTGAGGCTGGCTTTGAACTCACGATCTTCCTGCCTCAGCCTCCTGAGCCACTGGGATTACAGGAGTGCGCCACCATACCCAGCCTGATTAATGTTCTGATTGGACTAAAAGCTGCACAATTACCTCCTGGACACTGAATTCCTTACCAGGATTGGGCAGGAAGTTGACTTCCTTAGCCCTAGAGATCTCTATTAACCCCTAGACAACAGCCACTCTGGTACCCTTCCCTTGGGCCCCCTCCCTCTTTGCTTTCTTTCTATTACTCTAATAAATCCTGTTATTTTGCTCTCACCCTTGTATCCACGGATCTTATTCTTCAAATTCATGAGACAACCCAACCCCACACTCAGTGTTACACTGCCACTGAACCACATCCCCAGCCCCAGCGTGATGACCTAGTGACCACACATTCTGTGTCAAGAGTGTTGGGACAAGACTCACGTGTCTCAAGCCTCCCGAGAACAAAGGGCTGGTCATGGGGCCCAGTGGGAGAGCATCTTGCTTCAAAGCAAAGCTGGCAGAGCGTCTGGGATCCTCTTGAGGTAGAGGCTTCGAAATATCTGGTGTGCTGACCTTCTGGAGAAGGAAGATCAAAATCAATACGATGGCCCACATGCCCATTCGACTCTGTTCAAAGGCAGAGGCTTCAGCAAGCACAGCCCACACCATCGCCTGGTGTGACTCAGGTAGACTTGGAGTGGCTGATAGGGGAGACACTTGTGCTTGGATTAATCCCCACCCCCACCCCACCCCCCAACAGGGCCCTGAGGAGGACATTGTCAAGCTCTGGGATAGTCATGAACATGGATGGGCGAGTGACTTATGGATCAGTAAAAGTCTTAAGACCACACTTTGACCTTCATAATGATAATTTAATCTCATGAAACACAATATTTGGTCTGACACACAATAAGCTTTAAATGCTCATAAAAAGAAAAATCAAGTCAGGCCTGGTGATTCGTGCCTTTAATCCCAGCTACTCGTGAGGCTGAGGCAGGAGGATAGCAAGTTCAAGGGCAGCCTGGGCAACTTAGTGAGACCTCGTCTCAAAAGTAAAAAAGCCCCAGGATGTAGCTTAGTGTTTAAGTACTTATCTAGCATGCACACGGCCCTGGGACCAATCCCTAGTACCACCAAAAAAAAAAAAAAAAAAAAAGAGTGCATGAGATCAAAGTTCATCTCTAAATTTTATAAAGATACTTTGCTAATTATTAATACTTCTTTATAATATTTTCAGCTGTGCTTCCCAACACAATACCCATCGGCCACATGGGACTATTTAAGTTTAAATTCAAGTTAATTGAAATAAAATTAATATACTCTGTTGCTAAGTCACACTGGACACATTTCAAGTGCTCAGCCACCACATGTGACAGCGACTACTCTGTTGGACAGTTCAGGTAAAGAACACTCCACTGTTGCAGGAAGTCCTGTCAGACGCACCCGTGGGGAAACACACACCAAGGTAAGCTGGAAAACCTCTTCTAGATCAACCATCGAAGGCTCCTGAATTGAGGCTTTAGTCTGGTGCTAGATTGGAAGGAGAACCCAAACCTAATAGCTGCCTCGGTCATAACTGTCATGAATGCAATGCTCAGTGAGAAAACCAGAGAACTACGGAAAGAATGGATCTGCTCCGAATCACTGCTTACACTCTCAATCCCACAACATAAACTCGAGTCGGAGAGACTGTTAAGCAACACTGTATTCAATGCACTGCTCTGAATCCCCGGATTGGAAGAGGAGAAGTGGGAGGAAGAGCAGGGATCCAAAGCTGTCGTCCAGGCCTTACCAGCTGCTAGGAAGAGTGAGACACCAGCCACACGGTGGCAAAGAGGTGAGGGGAGTTCACTCAGCATCAACATCTGGGCTGATCTTCAGTGGGGCATGACCCGAGTGGGCTGCTGGCAGGTGGCGGGGAAAGACCAAGGGGTAAGGCAAGAGAGGTGCAATTCCTAGGCCTGGAGATCCAGGGCCAGGTAGAGACCAGACACAGGGGCCGTGAGCCCACAGGGATGTGAGGTGTCCAGGGGGCTCCAAAGGGTAGGCAGAGAAGGCCCATAAGCCAACTGCCAAGAGTCCTGTAAGATGGGCGACTGCTACCAGTGGTCGGGTAAACTGAGTCACCCTCAGAGGCAGCCAATTGGCAGCAGAATTAAACCCCTAAAAATTAGCTGCTAAAAATAATAGTACCTATGTGTTGATATGGAAAAAACTGAGTTAGACTTTTCCTTAAAAGCAGATGACACACCTGGACGTGCAGTGCAGTGTCCTTCCTGCTGGATGACAAACCCGGACATGCACTGTGGTGCCCTCCTGCTAGACGGAGCATGTGGAGCCCAGAGGCATTTTACTTTGTAAGTTGGGGAAGATTGGGATGTGTGTGCATGGTGAGAGGGGCTCAGGAGGGAGGGGACCCTGTGGCGGCTCTGGTGCAGGGGAAAGGACAGCCAGGGAGCCAGAGAAGTGCTGGGACAGAGGCTCTCCTGCAAGGCGTCCACTTCCGAGGGGCCTGGAGTCCCTGGAGGGTTCAGAACGTGTGCTAGGACCAGACTTGGTCACAGGGATGATAGGGCAGTGTCCTTAAGAGAAAAGACACTGGGGAACTCCCCCGGCCCCTCCCAACCTGTGGGACACAGCCAGAGGGCAGCCGTCTGTGAGTCAGAAAGGGGGCTGGAACATTCCGACACCCTGGTCCCAGACTTTGAGCTTCCAGAATTGTGAGAAATGTCAGTTGTTTAAACCACCCAATGTGAGGTGATCACGTTTTGGAAGCTTAGCTGAGTAATACAGTTTTCAACATACATTTTGAAAAGCGTGGTTTTTCAAATCATAAAAAAAATCGATGGTAGAAAGTTCTGGAAAGGAACAAAGAGAACCATCTTTACAATGGAGGTTACATGGCACATTGGATTCATGGCCAGGGAGACTGTGTTTCTAATAGGTCAGGACACAGGAAAACTTTCAGTGGAGCCTAAACACAAGTGTAAACATTGGGCGATGGTTAGGAAAGCAGACGCCATTCTGAAGGGCTACTTTGCTGCAGTGTGGACCCAGCGTGGAACCCAAGGTGAAGTTCTGTGTTCAGCTTCTCCCCACAAATTCTGAAGGACCTGGACAACTCTGTCAGATCCAATGTCCTACTAAAGGGCTTCAAGGTCCTAGGAGCTCATCAATGGCATTGAGATGGGCATTGTCCCCCTGACCCACCACTGTGATTTTTAATGTACTTCAGTACTTATCTAGTTTTAGTTAGATCGCAGAGAAAAATGCTGACCCTGAATGAGGTCTCATCTGCAAAGAGTTTAACATTATATGGGAAAGATCAGTAAGAGGTAAGTTTCACTGGATCACATTATGAACCCTCTGGGAACCAGGGTGTGGTCTGAGAATTTTGCTGATAACAGCTAAGAACACAGGAAATCAGAGAAGGAAGAGCAACTGCTGGAGCCTCTGCGATTCCCTCTCAGGCCTGTCTCAACAGGAAAGCTGTGGAGTGAGGAACGCCACTCAGGTTTGGCTCAGCCAGTCATAGTGCTCTGAACAGGGAAATCCCTCTGAAGGCAGGTCACTCTCCTGGGGCACCGGAAGGTCCCTGCCATCCAGCCTGGGTGCTAGCAGTGGAGGACACTGCTATGCCTGGCCTTCTCCACCTGCTCAGCCTCTAGCATGCGGCTGCAGGTGGCCAGGGAAGACATGCAGGACCAGACGTGACACAGGACAAAGGACAGTGGGATAAAGCAAAGTCCTCTTCCTTCACCTTTGTCCTCAGGCCACCTCCCCAGAGACAGTCCCTCCTACCAGCTATTTACAACGCTTTCTGTTTAACAGGTACATATTTTTATGGCCAGTATATCTTAACCACATATTAAGATAAAATAAAATCCACTGGAATGCACATGAGGAGAGGTGGGGAGAATCCACTTCTTGAAGAATCCCGGCCCAGACGTTCCAGGGAGGGTCTCTGGGAGAGCTTTCAGAACACGCAGTTCAAACTGAATGCCCAGAGAGATGGAGGAGATCCTGAGCGCCTGTTGGTTAACAGCCCTGAGTCACCATGTGGGTTTAAGAAGGCTGCCTAAACCAGGTGTCACAGCACACACCTATATAGTCCCAGCATTTGGGAGCAGAGGCAGGAGGATGGCTTGAGCCCAGGAGTTCAAGATCAGCCTGGGAAACAGCAAGACAATTCAAATGAGGAAGAGAGAGAGAGAGGGGAAGAGAGAGAGAGAGAGAGAGAAGAAAAAGGAGGATGAAGAGGAGGAGGAGGAGGAGGTCATCTACTAGCTCTGTGCCATAGCCACCTGCAAGTTGTCCCCTACTTCCAAAGGGCACTATGTCGTATGATCAATGTTGGCAAGATGTTCCAAAGCGTTCTGATGGAAACAAATACCATTTTTGTGAGCTACCCAGCTAAGATATGTGTGACTGCAGCCTGGCAAATGTCCTACTTAAAGATGCACTCCTTATATTTCAACCCAATAATTATTTAGCATTTATAGATTATATCTTTGCTGAGTGATGGCCGAGTATAAACATTTGGCTAAAGTGCTCCTTGAAACAGCCATATCCTCCACTGAGCTGGGCAGAGAGAATGCCTGCCAAGAGCTACAAGCATGTCCTGCCCTGAGCAGGACAGCAGAGTGGACACCCAGGAAGACCCCAGACAGGTGGGGGCTCTGCACACAGCCTCCCCTGCACTTCCTCGCTCCTGTCCCTGAGGTCTCGGAGCCCACTAGCAACTCTCCACAACTGCCTGGCAGGCTCTGTTCTGTGGGCACAAGCTGCAGGGGAAGGCTGTGCCAAGAATGCCATGCTATGGCAACATTCTGAATGCCCAAGCAAAGCCCATGGGAGCGTGGAATGCCCTACCAGCAGCACACCACACCACAGACCAGAAAGAGGCTGGGCCTCCATAGCCAGTGTCATGGGGAAGGTCCCGGAGCAGGCCGTACCTGTCCCTGACCCTCCTGACCCCATAACTGCTTTCTGACCACTGACCCCCAGAGTCCTCATCTCCAATGGGGAGAGCAACAGCCCAACCCTCATGGTGTTGCTTTAAGGATCACCAATGAAGGCTCTCTGCAAGGAACCGTGCCCAGCACTGAGACCCTGCCAGTGTGGGCATCAGAGTGCTTCAGCAGACCCAGTAAGAGAATGGCTCACACTTCCACATCCCCTTCTGGAACCTTCTTCTCAGTGGCCCTCACCTGTCCTCACGTGGGGCATAGACAGAATGAAGAGGCTAAAATTTTCTGATTTAAAATCATACAAACCCAGGTTCTGCTTCTGGCTCCACCGTTTTGTTTTCTATAAGCTGTGAGCTGCTAGTTAAGTTGGTTAACCTCCCACTCAAACTAGTGTCCTTGATCATTTTCATGGGGGTAAGAATACCTTCCCTGTGTTTTTGTGAGAGCGGAGGTGATGCTGTGGTCTGTAGGTGAGCACTAGCTCCGCCCCTCCGGTCTCTCCAGGAAGAGCCGTGGATTCTGGGGAGGCCCACGTGCCCTGGTGCTTAGGCACGCTCTAGAATTTCAGAGACCTTCCTTCAGGGTTTCAAATACTCCTAACCCCTTGCTCCCACAGGGTGGGGTAAAGATCAGCAGTGCGGGCATCCCCTGCTCTCTTGGGAGCTCAACCAAAACCCACCTGAGGCTCTACATCTCGCGCCCACCCAGGACCCACTGACCTGGAGCCAGTATTCAACATGAAGTCCAGGTATGCCCAGCCGCCACACACAGGAGTTGGGAATCAGTGCCCAGAGCCCAGCCTCCAAACCCAGGTTGGGTCAGTTCAAACACAGCTCTCCTGGTTCAGCTGTGTCACTGCGACCTGTGACTTAACCCCCCCCAAGCCTTTGTGCCCCTAGATGTAAAGAGGTGCTGCCTACGATACCCACCTCCTGGGGTGGTTGTGCAAATACAATGAGATGACCCAGGCAGAGCTCCTGAAGAGTCCAGAGCAAAATCAACACTGGCCATCTAGAGAGTGTATTTTGATAACTTAGGTAGCAACACAGTAACTCAAGGGATGCCTTTGAGAATCCTGTGCTGGGGAAGAGCAGGTGTTACTGGTATCCGAATTCTACAGGGGGCATCCTGGGCTCAGGTGGGAGGCAGCAGATGGAGGCAGGACTTAACACCCGGAGAACAGGTGCGGAGGTCCTAGCAGGAGAGCGGATAACCTCATGCCCTCAACTGAAGCACAGTGTGTCTGCGAATGTCCTGAGTGGAACTCATAGCCACAGAGAAGGGGCGTGTGTCCTGTGTGGTGGAGCAGAGCAGCCCTAATGACCCTGCAACCAGCAGGAGCTGGCCCCTGCCCAGCCAGGTCACCTCGGCTGGACCAGAGCCCAGGCGTTCTGATCCCACAGCCAGCTGCTGAGGGCAAGGCAGGTGAGCTCGCCCGCCCTTGGTTCGGACACAGGAAGGAGCCCCCTGCTTGACCGTGATTACCCAGTATTTGTGTTTTCCATAGTGTCCATGAGAGACGAGGACAGATTTTAACTAAAGGCTGTTGACCCTGAACAGAAGTAAGAAGGCCCCTCAATCATGAGTGAGGGGTTCACAGACCCTGGGAACAATGACAATCCCTGGCCCTGCAGGTGGTGTGGCCTTGAAGCCAGTGGGCAGAAGTCTTGGGGACTCAAGGTCACGCTAAAGCTTGAAGCCGCTCTGAACAGTTTTTCCAGTCAACCTCCTATTCTTTTTGAGGCAGGGTGTCACTATGTTGCCCATGGCCTTCAACTCCTGGGCTCAAGTGATCCTCCTGCCTCAGCCTCCCAAGTAGCTGAGACAGCCGGCACCAGTCACCACACCTACTTCCATCTTAACTTCCGAATCTCCTTGGGCCAGGCCTGCCCCAAAGCAGGAGCTTCCAATGATGTTTTTCTGACGAGCACTGTTTTGCCATCAGAGGAAAAATAAATCTACAGAGAAAGGGCTAGAGAGCGCTGAGAAGAGAGATAAAGGGGGCCGGTGGAGAGGTCGGTGGGCCTGGGTACCCTGGTGGTGACGTTGACCGCAGTGTCTGACTGGCTCCGTCTCTGCGTCTGGCCCGCACACTGCCTGGGGTCTGTGGCTAGAAGATGCTTCTCGGAAGTCATGTCATTCTGGGACTTGGAGAGCTCTGAAAAACAACCACAAGGATGACCGCTGGGAGCGCACCGCTTTGCCCAGACCCAGAGCCCTCTTCTGGGATTCCTGCGACCCTAGGCCCAAGGGCCCAGTGGGCCAGGCTGATGGGGGGGCAAGGGAGGCATGTCCACCATGGAGCACAGGGGCACCCGGAGGGTGGGCAGACACTGTGCTGGACACAGGGCAGGAGGAGGGCTGGGGTCCTGTAAGGGTCCCTCTGTGGTCACACTGCCACACACGCCTCCACAGTGGAGCCAAGTTCCCCTGGATTCCCAATCACTTGTGTGAGAATACACTTGTCCAGACCCAAAGATGGCGGCCACCAAACCAACTGGCTTTTTAGGGGCTCCAGACGAGCTTTCATGACTGAACCACTGTCTCTTAGGACTCTTAGAAGGGAAGTGAGAGTAAGGTTCGAGGTGTCCTTACAACTGTTCCAGTAAGGAAGCATACCCCGGGAAGATGAGGGAAATGTTTGTTTTCACAGTGACCTCAGCAGAGACAAGGAGTGGAAGGAGGAACTGTGCACAGAGGGAAGATGGCCTCAGCGATGGCTCCCTCCTCCCAGGTGGCTCCTTTCCCTGCAGGCTTCCCCACCATGGGCCTGGAGCCATCTGCCTAGCAGCACTGCTCTCCACTGAGACAGATTCAAGTCACACATGGGTCTCGATTTTTGCTAGCCACATTAGGTAAAAAGAAACAGGTGACATTAATTTTAATTCTATATTTCATTCAATGCTATATCCAAAATGCTATTAGAACACATAATATATATTAAAGTTGTGCATGAAAGAGTGAACTTTCTTGGACACCAGGCCTCTGAAGTCTGCTATGTGTCTTACTCTGACAGCACATCCTGTGACTGTATTTCAGAGCCTCAGGACCAGCATGTGGCTCGGGGCTACGGTAAGGGACAGCAGGGCCCTAGGCCAGCCCTCTACCTTCTGGTCCACCAACTGAGCCGTCACTGCCCCTGCGTTGGCTACCTAGGAGCTGTCTCCTGCCTGCACTGCCACAGGAAGGAAGGGGTCCCCGAGGGACTCTCCTGAGCCCCAGGGCACTGTCCCTGCCCACCCACATCCAACCTGTCCTGAGCCCCTGCCTCCCTGCTATCTCAGTGTCTGGGGCATCTCTCAATGCCCAGCAGCTAGCAAGGACCAGCACACTCTGGTCCTCTAGCCCAAGTCACTTGGGTGACCTCCCCATGTGGCCAAAGCCAGCCTGCTGTGGAGTATATGAGAGACCCTTGTTTCCAACCCCAGGAGATCTTGTCCCCTCTTCGCCCTCCCCTGTCATCTGCTCAGGGCCCACCCCAAAGCCCTATGGAGCAGACTGAGGGGGAGGGAATCTTCTCCAGCAACTCGGGTTCTGCCAAGAAGCTTAGAGCTCAGCATGGTTAGAGGATAGCAGGAACCCTCAGCAACGATCATTCCTGCTTCCCTTCTGAGGAGCAACCTCCCGACCCTCGAGATGAGCCGATAACAAGAGGCTGTGGTAACCCATCTCCAGTGGCTGGAGCGGTGCTAGCAGCCAGAGGTCACGGTGAGTCAGCTTTCCCAGCCCGGGGGGCTAGGCCTCCCTCCTGCACCCCAGGTCACTGGGCCCCTTCACAGCCCCTCCCCGTGGACACTAGGCACCAGCCTGATATCCTGCCCACCAGTGGGGGCTTCCTGTAGGGAGATGGGCTGTGGCACAGATGGAGAAGACGCAGGAAGAATCACTCAAAACTGAAGGAACACCTGCACGATGTTATGTGCCCTGTGGTGGAGACAGGGCAAGGGACAGGTGGAGCCATGTCCCTGCCTTTGAAGAACAAGCAGGAAGCGCTCGGGACAGGCCTCAGGCTTGCGGCCCTTCCCAGGGGACAAAAGCAGGGTTTGTGCTACCCCTGCCCTGAGGGCAGCAGGGACACAGGCTGTCAGGCTTCCGCAGAGTCCCCTGTCTGCGAGGCACGCCCCTTTGCTCTTAGGAATTTCTGCCTGGCCCCACCCGGGGATTAGCTCTGGTTGTCCAGCCAGGTGTTTAACTGGCGAACCCCAGGCGTGCGAGCAGATGTACGGCAAGGCTGTGGCCAGGCGTTAATGACCAAGCACCTCAAGCGCCTGTGCACGTGGGACCTGTGTGCCCAGGAGGGCAGGTGAGCAGTGGCCAGAGTGGCCACCTCCTGGAGGAAGCTTCGGGCTGGGGTCACCTCCAGGGATGGATTGCAGTAGCGGTGGGGCCCGGCAATCCACACAGGCCACACGGATCTGGGGAGGAGCCGAGGGGCTAGGAAGATGTGGAGCAGGTCCCACTGGAAGCTGCGGTGGAGGGAGGCTGCGGTGGAGGGAGCCAGCTGGGCCAGCAGGGCAGCTGCACGGCCAGGCTGATGGGCGCAGGGTGGCTGGGGTGGGAGGGCTGGTTTTTAAGGTCCCAGGCACTGTTGCAAACAGGCCAATGAAATTCAGTTGCCTCCCCTTCCAGAAAACAAGGGGACAGACCCTTGCTTGAGGAGTCATGGTTGTACTCCACTGAAGAGCGGGCTTTGGATGTCAGTGGTCACCAGGGGACAGCTTAGACAGGACTCGTGTGGAGTACAGTTGACTACTTAAAGTCAAATGTCAGACGGTACCGGAGCTGTCCCAACACCCCTGCCCTGCCGGCCTTCGGAGGCCTAGGAGGCTCTATTCACGATGACTTGAATTTTAAGATAAGCAGGAAAAAAACCTGCGGGGAGAAGGTACCCAGAAAGAGACAGGATTCCAGGCTGGGGGTCACCTGCATTTGCAAACTACAGGGTGACCGCGGAGGAAGCAAACAAATGTACTAAGGAGAAAAAAGAAAGACAAGTAATTCCCCACAAATGACAGGTCTTGGACGGCCCCCCTGCCTTGAAGGTGCCTAGTTGGGGACTGACTGGAATGGAATCTCGGGTTTTCTTCCTCGGCCCTCGGGAATGTCTACACATGTCAATCTCTGTCCCTGGCGCCGAGCTAGGCGGGTTCAGGCATGGAAAGAGGACACTGAGCCAACCAGTGGACTGAAATGGCATCTTCTCTTCCCACCAGGAACCAAGGCCTGCTCTGTGGCTGACGGGATGAAGGGCCCGGTGCTGTGGCTTTCCCGGGGTCCAGGACAGTCCCATCCGAGGCTGCCTGCCCTCCTGCGTCCCCAGGCATTGACTTACTTTTCACGTGGGTGGTAACAGACAGAAACAAGTTTTCCACGGACTTATTAAATCCTCTAAGCTGACCGAGTTCCTGTAACTAAAACAGAAACGAGAGGCAGAATGAGTCCATGCTTGATGCCCCGCGCCTGCCCCGCATCTCTGGCCTGCCAGCCCCAAAAGACTGCAGGTGGGTGCAGGTGCTCGGCCCTCCTAGCACCAGGCTCCCTGGTACCCAGCCTGTCTGCTCTGTATTTTGATATCCTCATAAAAGAAGAGCATTATCGATGGTGGGTCACAAGATAACAACCACCTCTCAACATGATGACAGACAGTTCCGGGGCTCAAAGACTGGACCCACGTAAATTACTGCTTGTTTAACCTCCTTTTTCTATAGCCCCACCCTAACTCCATGCACACAGGGTACTGACATTTGCAAAATGCAGGTGACACAGGGGCTGAGGGTGGTATAAGGCACAAAGTGACCAGCTTGGAGCCAAGGAGTTCCACCTCTCAAAGCAGAAGCAAAAAGAAAAAGGGAGAAAAATACAAAAGGAAGCTCATCTCCTTCTCTAAGTCTCATCTGTCCATCCACTGCTGTCCGTCCAACCCCACGTTCATCCAACCATGAATCCACCATCCGTCCATCCATCCATCATCTGTCCATCATGCATCCAACCATCAAATATGTGTCGAACATTCAAGTGCTAGAAATGCTTTGGAGAATTTAAAATCTCCAGGGAAAGCAGAGCAGGATTTTGAAGGTCTCCCCAGAATCTCAGTTAAAATTGGAAAAGCATGAACGTATTTTCTCCATCAGCAGACAAGCCTGTTCTCCCAGAGGTACAGATATAATTGTTCCCTTTAATTTACAGAATAAAGGAAATAAAACCACGTCTCCTTGGTACTTTACAGTTTCCAAGACATTATTTCATTGATTTCTCACGGTAGCCGTGGGAGACCATCTAGACAAATAGAGTTATTTCACCTCTCAGATGGGAGAGCCAGGCAACTCCCCAAGATCACGCAGCTAACTCCCCTGGATGGCCATGCTGCTGCCTACTTTGCATTAGAACCTGCAAACCCTCCGAAGCCACTCCCACACACCGTGTCTCCCTGGCCCCCTACTCACAAGTCAGCCTATGCAGACCCCACACTAAAGGCACAGTGCATAGCTGGGGATGAGAGCTGGTGGCAGGAGTAAAAAGATGAGGGTGCAGGCAGCAGGGTCTCCCCAGGCAGATGGCCTGGGGCCACCAACCCGAGAGGGCGGGAGCACTCCCCACCTCCAGGGGACCTTCCTTCTTGCCTGTCTGGCTCTGGGACCCCTCCAGTCATATCTGGACCCCTCTGCTCCCAGGCCCCTCTCCAGCCTCCCTGCGTCCCTCCCTCTGGCTCCCCTGCAGAGACTCGGGGCACATACCCGGCCAGGGCTGCCGCTGCACTGGTTTTCACTGAGAGGAGGTGGAGTAGGAGGCACCACAGAAATTTTGCTACTAAGGGAAAACACAGGGATAAGAAACGGTTAAGAACCGCGCGGGTTACAAACTTGACAAACGCAGAGGTGTCACGACTCTATGATTCAAGTTCTCAGCTGTTTGTTTTTAAGTAGAAACTAAGTTTTCTAGGTGAAGATCCAGCAGCTGCTCCTCTGTGAGAGCACCTGCCTGGGGCCTGGACACGGCGAGAGGGTGGCGCCCGTGTGTTCTGATACCCCAGGGGCCTGGCTGGCCAGGAGAGGCCCCAGGCTTCGCG
Organism: Glaucomys volans; assembly: GCA_020662805.1. Taxonomy (NCBI): domain Eukaryota; kingdom Metazoa; phylum Chordata; class Mammalia; order Rodentia; family Sciuridae; genus Glaucomys; species Glaucomys volans. The sequence continues at coordinate 540,972 of JAJEJO010001236.1, forward strand.
GGCAGGGTCCCATCTGGACTCCTGCGGTCTCTCAGTGCAAACCACAGGGGCAGAAGGGCCCACATGGTTGAGGTTATAAAATCAACCAGGAGAGGAACTGGAAGCAAGGGCGAAAGGAAGTGAGAACACGGGGCAGAGGGAGAAAGGACGTGCTGAGACTGGAAAGATCTCTGCTTGGGTCACAGAAGCAGTGGCTGGTGGGAGCTCTCGTTAATACACTAATGAACTCTGAGTCATCAGGTGCACAGAACACGGCCAGCCTCCAGCTGCTAGGGGTTTAGAATTTCGTACAAAGGAGTTACCATCTCTGGGACCATGTTCAATGCCACCAACGTGGCCTCCACCAGTCTGAGATGCCAGGCACTGGGTGCCGGTGTGACAGGGGGATGAGCAACAGCAGCAAGTGCTCGGTCTAGTTTGTCATCCAATGCACAACCAAAAGGCGTCGTCTGCTTCCTCGCAACATTTCAAGAGAATTTGAGGAACAGCACAGGACTTTAAATGAGAAAACACTATGACAGCCAGGAGGCTTCTCATGAGAATCCGGAAACATCTTTGTTTGAATCTTTTCCAGGTACTTTATCATTAAAAAATAAAAAAGCTACATTCCAAAGCAGTGACCTCTGAAAGTCAGGAGATCTGCAAGTTCTTTCAGGGCGTTCTCTGTGCGCCTGCCCCAGGGCAGGACAATCTGTCCTTCACAACACTCACCTCAGCCTCTGATAAGATTGCAGGAGCTTGGCCCCAGCTGTCTCCCGTTCGCCTGGAGGAGAGATCCGCAAAGGTCATTCAGGAGTGGGAACATAACTTAGGTAAGGCAAATACAGGGCTCAGTCAATTAAAATTGTTTTTCTCTAATACCACTTCTTGTGATTCATAGAAGATGGGGTGATGGAAATGCTCAAAAATTAGACTGGGGGAGGGTTGTAACGGCTTCAATTTACTGCACATGATTGGTTTGTACCCTTAAAACAGGTGAATTTGTGTTATAGGAATTATATCCCACTAAAGCTGTTAACACACTAAAGAGAGCATAATGGCTGGGAATGACTGTTTTTATTAAAAGTTGATGTTGAATTAGATTTTGTAAATCTGGATAACTCGAAAAATAGTTCAAGCTTCAAATCTTCCATTTTTCCTTTGGAAACATTTCTTAATTGAATGGATACATTCCTCTAAATATTCCTTGTGATGAAGATTAAGTTAATCTCTTTAAAAATGTAATCTCCTTATTTCTAATTATAGTACTTAATTTCCTAAATTGGACTGCATCTGATATATTACCCCTTTTGTTTTAAGGAAAGAGGTTTTCATGAGTATTAAGACCCCAAACTGAAACTCTGCCTGTCTAAAGTTCTGTGACCACAGTTTCCTGGCCACCACACAGGTTGGAAGGGCCAGAAGGCCTCCACTCCGCCCTCACACAGCCCAACCCACAGGCCACACCTTGGGACGTCCCTCTAGCTCCTGCTTCATCTGTTTGGAAAGTTTTAATTCCAAAGAAATATTTAGGTATTAGGGTCACTTCCAAAGGATACACCAACAGATGTGTAGAGTAAGAAAATCAGAATGGGCAGGGGAGCCTCTGGAGGGGTGGACAACGGCCAGTGTTGTTAAGACCTTGATGAAGCCCCAGACCTTAAAGCAGGAGCTGCCCCAGGCCAGGGCCTTAGCTGGGCTGGCCTCAGGGAGCAGCGAACCCTTGAACGGGCATCTCAAGTTCCCAGCCTTCCTACCTGTGTGCTTGCAGGTAGGTAACCTTCACAAAGGTGTTCACTGGAGGCTGAAAGGAGCCAAGAGCTGTCCCCGCACCCCATTAGGAAAACTTCTCTAAGGCAGAAGCAGAAGCTGCAAAAGAGCCCCGTCCAAGGCTGAGAGCCGGACTCATGGAACCAGCTCCCAACAGATCAAACCCAACATCTACAAGAGCCACCTGAGAACATGTCTAGGCCAGAAGCAAAGGGAGCGGATGTCCACACACCACAGCGAGCGTGGAAGCAGAGAACAGGGCAAGCGAAGGACAGCAGACAGCAAGGCTGTGTATCCAGCCACCCCGGGCAGAGAGAGCGCTGGGGACCAAGATGGGTCAGGTGTGTCCCAACAGGTCCCTCTGTCAGCACACTGACAATACTCCAATAAAACAGGAAGCAGTGCCAAGCAGTGGACTCAGCACCCTGGTGGGCTGCTCCCAGCCCCTGTCCAGCCCCTCTGGCCTCTTCTTCCTGGCTGTTTTAACAGCATCCCCCAGGCCCAGCCACAGCTGTCCCTCCCCACAAATCCAGTGTTGTCTCTCTACAGCCCAAAGCCCTTTAGTGACAACTTATTGCCTTAGCCTAAAGTCCAGGCCCCACACCGACCCGCCCTGCCTGGGCTCTCCCAAGCCTGGAGGCCTTGCCCTTTCCACCCCAGCACTGCGGAATTGCTCCTTATTGCCCCACTTACCTGGGCGTTGCCTCACCTCTGGCTCCACTACTGCTGACACCCCATCCTTCTCCTCAGGTTACTCCCCCTGGAATTTCTATCTCAGGCCCTTATCTCAAACCCTCCACAAGAAAACCCCCCACTTTGCGTCCCATGTCACATTCCTTGGGTTCTCTCCTGCAACCCTGCAGGTGGCCTTGCCCCAGCTCTGCCCACGCATGGCCCTCTACTGCCCCCTGCTGGCTGTAGCAATCTTGGGAACACGCTTGCTCCTAGTGTCTTTCAGTACTAGGGACTGAACCCAGGGCCTCAGGCACACCAAACACTCTACCTCTGAGCTATCTCCCAGCCCCTTTGATTTTGAGGCAGGGTCTCACTAAGTTGCCCAGGCTGGCCTTGAACTTTCGATCCTCCTGTCTCTATCGCGGCTCCTCAGCTCTGCTGTGAAAGCCTCCGTGGGCCATTTTAAAGACTGGTGTGGCTGTGTTCTGATCGACCTCACAGACACTGAACTCTGAATCTAATATTATTTTTATGTGTCACAAATATTGATCTTTGTTAACTATTTAAGATGTAAAAGAAAACGTGCTTAGCTCATGAGACACATGAAACCGGGCAGGGGGACCAGCTGGTCCACAGGTTCTGGCTTGCCCCAGGCCCTTGCTGCCCAACATGGCATGGGCGGGGGGAGCCAGCAGGTCACGGGAAACCCCAGACGCAGCCTCTGCGGTGCAGGTCCTAGCCAAAAGGGCACAAGAGCCCCAGTGCCTGCAGGCCTCACTGATGACCCACGTGCCCCCAGTGGCCTTGTCCGCTCCCGGGCTTGGGACTTCCCCTTGCTCTTCCTCTGCCGCTCTTCCCCAGAGCTGCTGCCAGGCTTCCTTCAAAAGCTCCAAGTCAGCGGGGCGCGGTGGCGCACGCCTGTAATCCAAGCGACTTGGGAGACTGAGTCAGGAGGATCGCGAGTTCAAAGCCAGCCTCAGCAACTTAGCGAGGCCCTAAGCAACTCAGTGAGACCCTGTCTCTAAATAAAATACAAAATAGGGCTGGGGATGTGGCTCAGTGGCCGAGTGTCCCTGAGTTCAATCCCTGGTTCCAAAAAAAAAAACAAAAAGCTCCAAGTCTTCTTGTTGTTCGTTGTTTGTTAACATACTTTAAATTCATGCAGCACTGTGAGGAAACGGGCAGGGACGGCCTCTGGGGAGGCAAGGGGTCGGGACCCTGCCATCCTTCCCGGCCACCCGGCTGGTCATGCTTGAGGGAGCATGGCCTTTGCCAAGGGCAGGGCCAGACCCAGGCTGCCCGGGTCCCTCAGGAACATGCCGCTGACCTCATAGGTGCACAGCACCATGCTTACGGTGGCTGCTCGGGTGGGAATCAAAGTGAGGTGGCGAGAGACGGGAACCCAGCACAGCTGGGATCACTGGCGCTGGGATCACTGGGGCTGGGATCACTGGGGCTGGGATCACTGGCGCTGGGATCACTGGCGCTGGGATCACTGGGGCTGGGATCACTGGCGCTGGGATCACTGGCGCTGGGATCACTGGGGCTGGGATCACTGGGGCTGGGATCACTGGCGCTGGGGTCACTGGGGCTGGGATCACTGGGGCTGGGATCACTGGGGCTGGGATCACTGGCGCTGGGATCACTGGCACTGGGGTCACTGGGGCTCTCTGGTGTGCTCGTGGGAGTTACCCTTTACTTGGGTTCAAGTTTTCACATAATAAAAAATTAAGAGGAAAACAATCCCAGGAGCCAATAGCCAGGTGCCTGGGACTCTACCATTTCCCAACTTCATAGACGCTTTCACGTTTGTCATTGCATCTTCCCTTGCTGGACCTTCCAGAAGCAAGGCCCATGCACCTGTGTTTGAGGCTCCCCTACCCTTGGGTATCAGGCTCCCGAGGGAGAGGGGGCAGGTGGAAAGGGTGTACTTGGGACAGTGTCCTGGTGGGGGAGGGCCCTGCGATGGGAGGCCAGACTCCTCCCCAGCCTTCACCTTTACCCCACCTGCATTTCCCAAATCCACCCACCCTCCAGGGCACGCTGAGATCCTGTCCCTCCTCACTGGGCACCTACTGCCTCTGTGGGTTCAAATGCAACTTCCTTGCCCAGCACAGGAGGCCGCTATGGGCTGACCTGTCCCCCTGGAAGATGTGTTGAAGTCCCCTGCCTTGGTACCTGTGAACTGGATTTCATTTGGAGATGGAACCTTTGCAGATCAAGTTAAGATGGGGCTACTGGAGCAGGGACACCACCCAATGGCTGAGTCTCCCTTCCCATGCAGATAGACCCACTAGTAGCTGCCCACAAACACCGCCTCGTGGAAACCCCAAAAGCTGGGAGTGAGGCCGGGGTGCCTGCGTGCTCCTCGGGAGGGAAGGAAACCCTCACTGGAAACCTGCTGGAAAGGCCTTACTGGAATCTCTCCCTCTCCCTTCCCGAGGGGCGGGGCCACAGCCCCTCCCGGTTAGGGAAGGGGAAGCCGAGCAGCAGGTCTCCCAGGCCGGACAGGTCATCAGAGAACGTCTTTAAGTCCTAATCTAGTGTGACTATGTCCTCACAAAAAAGGGAAAGACGGACACGAGAGGGAGGGTCAGTGCATCGGCGCTGTGAGGACAGACAAGTGACGTGGAGGCAGCCTGGAGGACACTGCTACAGCCACGCAGCGCCCAGGACCACCAGGAGCCCCCAGTGGCTGGAAGAGGCCAGAGGAAGCAGGGCCCCCACACCGCCACCCCGGCTTCCGGTCTCCAGAACGGGGAGACTGTCCATTTCTGCTGTTTGAAGCAACCAGAGAACCAAAGGTCGTCGTTCTTTGGGACGGCAACCCTAGGAAGCCGGTCACAGACCTTTGCCACCGAGTCCCTACCTTCCTCTCCAGTGTCCCACACACTCAATCCTGGCCAATCCGAGCGTCCTGGACACCCAGGTGCACCCAAGCCTGCTCTCCACCTGGGCTGCACCTCGCCTGCCCCTGCCCACGCTGCTCCTGAGGGCCATCGCAGAGCTCTGGTGACCGTGCTCACCAGGCTGGCGCGTGGGGCCTGGGCACACTCACGCCGAGGTCCTCAGACCCCACTGCACACAGATGCACACAGCTCCGTCTCCCCACTGCGACCGGAGTCTCTGAGGACATGGGCCTCGACCGATGCATCCTAGTGTCCCCGAGACCCAGGAGAGGGCTTGCCATGTGGGAGCGGTGTCTAAAGAATGACTTTGGTAGCAGTGGACACTGTTTTAAAACAACAAGGCCTCATTCACGCCGTACAATCACATATGTGTTAAAATGAGGTCCCGGCCGCATTTCCACGACTTCCCTGTCGCTTCATTCATTCACCTGAACTGCCTGGAAGGCGCACAGGCGGCTTGGCGGGCGTGAGAGCAGGCAGACACAGGCCCTGCTCAGAGCTGGGCAGTGGGGGCTGGGGGTGTCCCCCAGATTCCAAGAGGAGGCCAGGGGTCAATCTGTGGCTTACGGTCAGAAGCCACCCTGCCCCTGGAGCTTGTGTGTCCATGACAAATCACCATGCCCCTGTGTGTCCATTTCTCCATCTGAATTAAGGAAGAAAGAAACTTATTTCAAATACTCATAAAAGCCCCCAAAAGTGGGTGCCTGCAGAAGGGGGCTCTGCTGTGACGTCAGCCAACCACACTGACTCCTGACCACGCGCACCCCAGGCTGCAGCTCCCGTGACAAATGCCAGCACCTCTCTCTGGGGTGACGTGGCTCACAGGGAAAGCGGGCCAGAAGCAGTGTCCCTGGAATGCCCAGTGGACTCAATGCCCCAGGGCCGAGGGCGTTCACGTCCCCGTGGCCCAAGCCGTGCCGGTTAGTTCTTCTCAAGATTTCTCCATTCACCTCCCCTCCTGTGCGGCCAGACCCCTCACGGAGGGGGACGCCAACGCTCAGGCAGCCTCACGGATCAGGCTGCAGAGGGAGCAGAGGAGTCAGGTAGATGGTCTGCCCTGTGTCCACCTCTCTGCTGGTGCCTGTGGATCAGAACCGCGTCCCATCTAGGAAACGGTACCTTGTAGTTCCCAGTGAGACCTGAAGAAAGCACAGGAGGGCTACCCACGTGGAGCCTCCGTGGGAACCAAGCAAAGGTGCCCCTTCCTTAAGATCTTATGTCCACCCCTGGGAAGTTGTTCATAATACAAGGATGCTGTGAGAGTGACACTTTGCTGCAGCTGCCAGAGCGACCGCCACAATGAACACACAGATCTGTAATGTGAATGATGCACCTTAGAAGTGGCTCCCTTAGGCAGTGTTCAACCTGAGCAACCGTATGTGACAGTCCTGGGGTTGGGTCTGTAAGGAGCTTCAAAGCCTGCAAGAGGGAGGGAAAAGGGAACCCCACTAGGGATGGGAGTGGTTGTGGCCTGTGTGAGGGTTTTTCCTTCACAGGGAAGAACAGGTCCCTGGAAGAATGAAGTGCTAAACCACTGTCGAGGTGGAATCTCTCCCAGAACATTTCAAATCTCTTAACATGTAGAGAATTGTGGGGTGCTGTCACAAACGGTTTTAGTTCTTGCCACACACACACTTAACCATGTGGGACCAGGGGGGTGGAACTGCCTCACCACAGCGACCTTTTCACTCTGGGTGTACACCCTCACATCAGGCTAGATGCCTCCAAAGGGCACGATTGAATTTTTTAAAATAAAAATTAAACATTTAAAAAAGTGGTTTTGAGCTGGAGTCCAGAGCCATTTTAAAGTCTATTTTAGTTCTTGGAGACATTTTGAGCTAAGACAGCACAGGGGCCAAGCCAGTCCCAGGACGAAATGCGACAAAGAGCTCTGCTACGGAGCAGCGACTACCGCCACCCGGGAGAGCAACATTCTTAATGGTGGATCAACAGCCCTGCGGGCACAGAGCATTTCTCACCCAGTGCCCTTCTGCCACCAGACGTGACCCTTGTGCCTAGCTGTGGGAGAGAAAAATACCCTTTCCCTTTAATGAAGCTACCCCATCTGTCAAGCAGAGCTCTGGAGGGCTTCCAAGGTGAAGATCGCAATCGAGGGCCAGGGAGCAACGCTTCCACTAAGATCTGCGTAGGTCGATGGTCACTGACCCGGCTGCTGAGTGCCTGGGTCAACAGGGTCTGAACTGCTTGTAGATTTTTTCTAAAAAGTGAATGTGACTGTTAGAGGTTCTCTCTACATTCTGAATATTAATCTGTTAAATTGAATTAAGCCTGGCCTCAGCAATTCTCCACACTTAGTCAACTGTAACCTAAGTCCATGTATAAACAGACTGTAACCTACTCTTGTAACAAGTAGCCGAGTCTCAGCCAATCACAGGCAGACAACTGTTTCAGCCACGTTCAAGTAAGACAGACGAGCCACAACCGATCAGTCTGTCTCGGCACCTCCCTTTCCTTTCTCTGGTCATGAACCCAACCCACTCATGGGGTGGGGCAGAGCATTCTGTAATGCTCTTGGTCCAGTCGACTGCTCAATTCTAGAATCGCAAATAAAATAAATTAAGGCCTGCAAAACTAGATTTGTTGTCATTTTCTCTATTAACACTTTGGCAATTGCCGCAAGACCCTAAGTAAGTGCTGGCAGCTGCTGAGATCCTTGAGGAACACAGGAAAGAAGGCACTATGGACCCCTGGGGGTCCCTTGTCTTTCTTGGGGCCTGGGGGTTGTAAGCTCCTCTCTGAGGCTCTCTACTCCTCTAGCACTGAACACTGATCTTTTTTAGTTTTTAGATTCAGGCTTAGTTTGTATTGTGAGAGAGTGTGTGACCTTTGGAGGTCACGACAAGCAGGATTGTGTCCTGTCGGGAGGCCTCAGTCTGGGTCAGGCAGACCGGAATGCCTTCGGTAGCCAGGTGAGGTTTGCTCAACCACAGGTAACTCAGAGTTAGGTTGGCTGCATCGGGGAAGTTTCAATTCAGGTAAAACTATTTACCTGTGGGGAAGGGAAGGATCATGAATCCCACAAGAACATGAGATAGAATTATGAGGTTTGGGATAACAGGATAGGGGAAGGGGAACTTTAGATTTCTGGGTGGCAGGGGGTCATCCATGGCATAGAACCACGGTCGCACTATACCAATTTCAAAGGTAAACACTACCAGGGGGATTTGGAGGTGTCTGCAATTCCTGGGGAGCTGTTCCCTGGATTCCCTGGAAGTGCAAACAAATAGGGGACGAGCAAAGGACAGAATCCCTGGTTCTCACACCTGTGATAGCTCAGGGAAATGGAAAGGAACCCAGGTCAGAGCTCAGCTGGACCAAGCTCAGGTTCCCGTCAGTCCAACCTGGTGTGGCTGCCAAGGGCGGCGCAAAACCAAGAAACTCGAAACCAGGGTAGGTGTGAAGGAATTGTTCACTCTGGAGACTGGTACTGCGGTAAGATAGAGGGAACAAAGGTAGGTAGAAAGGAGAAAGGGGGAAGGAAAAAGAAACCGTGGCTGCAAAGCTAAAAGCCCCGTGATCAGACTTACTTCCCAGACCTTTCTTCACCCTCCTGTCCTATCACTCCCAAATTCCTAAGAAATCTACAAATCTAAGAGTTACTGTAAATTGGCTCAGCAGTGGGAATGCTGGCTTTGATTAAAGCTTAAGTGCACTCTTAACCTACACAATGCATTTCCGGGTTAGATCAAGCAGAGGGAGAAGTATTTTAAGAAACCTGATAATAATGTGGGTACATTCCAAACATTATCTACCCAGAACAGACACTGTCAACCTGAAGATCCTGGAAGGAGACCAGGCCGCCATGAACATCCTGCAACCCATGATCAAAGAACCCTAGGTCCCAAGCCGACACCCACCCTACACACCTGCCCACAAAGGTGCCCAGTCTCCACAAAGCTTCCTTCAAAAGAAGAGCCCAAGCCCCCCAAAGCACTTCTCTCCCTCAAGAGAGCCCGCATTCTGCTTTAGAAATGTTGTTTCTATTTTTTATTTATTTATTTTTTTTTGGTACTGGGCATGAACCCAAGGGTGCTTTACCACGGAGTCACATCCCCAGCCCTTTCTATTTTTTATTTTGAGATAGGGTCCTGCTAAATCACCTCAATTGGCTTCAGATTTGTGATCCTCCTGCCTCAGTCACCCAAGTCACTGGGATTACTGGCGTGTGCCACTGTTCCCAGCTATCTTTCATTTTCTGATAAAGTTCTTCCTTTTGCTAAAATCTGATGCATCCTTAAATCCTTTTCTGCAATCTTCTGGAAGCTCAGCCTCTGGAGAGGCCTGCTGGAACCCCCCTCGGGGACCGATCATCAGCTTCCCGATGACCCTTTACTGGACAGGTTCCCTGGGGAGCTGGTGCAGGGGCTGCATCTCTGGTGCTGAAAGCAGAGTGGAAGTGCGTGGGGGTCAGAGCTCTCCGTGGAGCAGTCACAGACGGCTGTGCTTGACCTGGACCCTGGAGCGAAGCCACTGCGGAGCGCCCTGGGTGAGTGGCCGACGTGCTTCGTGCGCCTGCGTGGGACTGGCCTTATGACCACAGGGACTTTCACCCACTGAAGAGGCCTGTGAACCAGGCCGTGTAAACGCCGTGGTAAGGGACCCTTGCACAAGCACCCCAGGGAACCTCCCTGCCGCAAAATCAGCTCCAGAGAGACTCCTTATCAAATTTGTCCTCTTAACACTCCCTCTCCCCCAGGTCTTACAGATGCTATTAAAAACAAAAGAGTAGTTAATTAACAAAGCAGAAAAAAGAAAAAAAAAAGTCACAGAACAGACCCCAGGAAGGAGGAAATGTTTAACAGGTGACACCTCACAGCTCCAGACTCTGGGGACTGTGCAGCCCTTGGAGACCTTAAGGTGAAGCTGACCAGGGAGTTTCTCCCCAGAAGCAGACAGCATCTTAGACGTGGAGCGCTTCCCAGGTCACAGGGTGACTTCTCCACCATCGTGAAACTCTTTCTCTCTTCCTCTGCTTGTGCCTCCCTCCTTCTCTTGGGAGGATAATGCTGTAAGTAGAATGGCAGAACCCGTAGCTCCTGCAGATAACATGGGAGTGTTGGACCTGTTGTGTCAAACTGAGATCCGGCCCTGCCTGAGGCTCCCGTAGTTCCCCCTGGAGGTGACTCTAGCCATGTCCCTCAGGCACCTGCTGTTCAGTTTGCACTCATGGTAAGATTCCTAGACCTGCTTGGTCTCGCTCCCAGTCACGGGACTCAAGAACCCAGCCACTGGGCCCCAGGAACACTTATGTGCCAGCCAACTAAATTTCAATGCAGGATCAAGAACATATATTGGAAGAAAAAGAGCTCAAACTGGATATATACATACAGAAGAATGAAACTCGACCCCATCTCTCACCAAGTAAATAATCAGCTCAGGCTGGGGTGGAGCTCAGTGGTGAAGCGGTCACCAAGCACATGCAAAGCCCTGGGCTCAACCCTAGCACTGAAAAAAAAAAAAATCAACTCAAACAAAGACTTAAATGCAAAACCTAAAGCTATGAAACTGCTAGAAGAAGCAAAGGGAAAGCATATAGGGATATTGGTTTGGGCAGAGATTTTTTGGACATGATCCTCAAAACACAGACGACAGAAGCACAAACTGACAAACAGGATCACATCCAGGTGAAAAGCTTCTGCACAGCAAAGGAAATGATCAACAGAGTTAAGTGACAACCTGCAGAACAGGAGAAGATGTCTGTACAACTGTCCATCCAACAAGAGGTTGATACGCAGAATATCTAAGGAGCTCAACTGCAAAAAAAAATCTGATTAAAATAAGGGGAAATTATCTGAATAGCTATTTCTCAATAAAGATATACAATTGGTTAAAAAGTATATGCAAAAGATGTGCTCGATATCACTAATCATTAAGGAAATACAAACCCCAATATCATCTCATTCGCATTAGCATGGCTATCATCAAAAAGATAAAAAAAAAAAAAAAAAAAGCATGCTGTTGCTGGGAATGTGGATCAGCACAGCCATCGTGGAAAACAGTGTAGAAGCTTCTCAAAAAACTAGAACTAGAGCTAACGTGATCCAGCAATCCCACCCCGGGCGCAGATCCAAAGGAAAGGAAGCAGGCACATCGAGGAGCTACCTCTCTCTCTGTTGCAGTGCTATTCACAACAGCCAAGGAGCAGAATCAGTCCAGGTGTGCACGGATGGGTGAATAAAGAAAAATATATACACAACGGAAGATTATTCTGCCTTAATAGGAAGGAAGTACTGCCATTTCTGGCAACTTGATGAACCTGGAGGACGTTATGTTAAGGGAAGTCGGTCAGATACAGAAAGAAATCCTGCAGGTTCTCAAACACAGGCAGGAGGTTAAAAAGCTGATCTTAGTCAAGTAGAGAACAGAGCAGTGGTTACCAGACCCTGGGAAGCGGTGGGAGGGAAGGCCGGAGAGGGGATGGTGAACAGGCACACGGGTGCAGCTGGGTAGGAAAGTCACTGCCAACTGGAGAACTACTGTTGACAACAGTTAATTGTATGTTTCAAAATAACTAGTGCAATAAATTTAAGTTGTCATGAAGCTCATGAATTTTTCCCCTGAAAAATAATTATAAGTGTAGACGGGTCTTAAGGTATATTAAAAAAAATAACCAGTAGAGAAGATTTTGAATGCTCCTCAGACAAAGAAACAACTGTTTAAGGTGATGTCAATCATCCTCGTCTGTCACCGTACATTGTATGCCTGCACTGAGGGGTCACACAGCTCTCCACAGAAATGTACAATTATCTTGATCGATTCTGATACATCTTTAAAAAATATGAAGGCATAAGATCAAGATTGCTAACTGGAAACATGGAGTGAAAGCCAAGAGTTTGAAGATCAAGGTCTTAATTCACTCCATTAATCATAAAATCTGATGTGATCACCTCTGCTCCACCCAGTTGGAATGGACCTGCCTAAGTTTTTTCAGGGACAGGTGGGGCAGTCCAATCCCCGGGGGAAAATCACTTCCAGGGCACACCTTTTGTGGTGCTGTGATTCGTTTGACTTTGCTCTTAAGGAGGGGAGTAAAAGGAAAAAATTCAAAAGCAAGATGCCACATTTCTTAAAGACAAAGCTGGGTGAGTGGCGCACACCTGTAATCCCAGCGGCTCGGGAGGCTGAGGCAGGAGGATCACAAGTTCAAAGCCAGCCTCAGAAGCTTAGTGAGGCTCAGAGCAACTTAGTGAAATACTGTCTCTAAATAAAAAATAAAAGGGCTGGGGATGTGGCTCAGTGGTTGGATGCCCTTGGGTTCAATCCTCAGTACCAAATATACATATGTATATAATACACACACAATTTTATATCTTGGAAACAAACATGTTAAAGACACCCTCTTAGGAAAGTAAACACACATAAATTAGGGATCTCTCTGTGATGCACAGACAGCTCGGCAGAGCTGAATCCACCTGTTGAATTGTGGAGTGGGGGTCTCTACTGAGGAGCGGGCGGGGCTTTGGAATTGACGGGAACTTGTTTTCTTCCTCCACAAGCGGAGTGCCTCAAGCCCACACCCCCAGCCTGATCTGTTCTTAATCCTATAGGCAGATGGACCACATCCTGGCTGCCCACGGAGAAGAAAACTCTGAACAGTCACCCCAAGGACTAGACCGCAAGAAGAGAGTAAAAGTCATTTCCCCTCGGAATTGTCAGACACGGTAACCATTCTGGTTAGAATTATCAGAGGCTTTAAAATTCAGCCTTCCTGAACTACCCTATTTCCCAAATTATTAACAATAGAACGAAATTCTGAGTAAATAATTCATATATTAAATTTAGCCTCTTTTAATCTTAAAACAGTGTTGGTATTAAAAATATTAGTAATGTCATGTTTCTCCTTTTAAGCTTGAAAAACCAAGCAATGAAAACTTCCAGCTGAGAAAAAGAAAAAAGAGAAAAGTGCACTGACAGCAAGGCGCCAGCAGAGGGCGCCACTTTTACAGGCCGAGCGGGAGCCTGAGCTTGAGGATGGATTTCCGGCGTCATTTTTCTAGTTGTCAGGAACTAGAAGACTTCATTCATCTAACTGTTCATTAACGTGGCCGCTTTACCAGCGACTCCCAAAGGGAACGCATCGGATCACTTCCATGGGACCTGTCACTCACACCCCCTGGGACCGCGAGTCCCCTGAAGGAGAACCTGTGTCTGCGGACGGATGGAAGCTTTGAACTGGCCTCCGCCTGCAGCTGACCGCGGAGCAGGACCCGGAGCCCCACTAAAAGCTCCTGCGCAGAATTCCAAACGCCATGGACCGAGTGGCTGCAGGTGACAACACCAGGGTGGCCTGGGAGCTTCCTGAAGACACTGAGCTGCTGTGAAGGTCCAGGTGTCTGGGTGATTCCTGAACCTCGACCTCAGCATGTAAGGAATTATCCTAAGACCACAAACTAAACCTTTAATCACAAAATATTTTTTTAATTTTGGTTTTAGTTGTAGGTGGACACAATGCCTTTATTTTATTTTTATGCGGTGCTGAGGACCGAGCCCAGGGCCTCACTAATGCTAGGTGAGTGCTCTACCACTGAGGAGCCACAAGCCCAGCCCCATGGTTACAAAAGCTTAAGAGAAACAAATCCAGTGCAAAATCAGCAAAAATTTTAAGTAAACCAAAATATTGAAAATATTTTGTACCATTTCCCTTCAAAATGAAGAATTTGGGCTCATTTTCATTTATTCCTAAGTCTTTTAAATGGTTGGGAACATAGTACAACAAATACTGCTGCAGTTAGTTTCTGTTTTTCTTCATTGGAATGGCACATGCCTAACAAAGCCATTAAAAGGAAAAAGTAAAGCATCTACAAAGAAAATTGGGGAAGATGGAATGCTGATGCCTGGAATTACTTCAACGGAACATTGAACGTAGCTGCAGGTTTCCAGATGACAAAAGGCAAGTGCCCTAACTTTACATTTTCGAGGTCCTTGCGGGGTGCTAAGCCCTGAGAAGGGGCACTACCTCAAAAAAGTATATGACACCACCTTTTATCACCAAGGAACCCTATCCTCAGTCAAGTCATTCATTCCCTGACTCCTCATTCATAGTTCCTGTTATGGTGTAGATGTGAGGTATCCCCAAAAGGTCATGCGTAAGACAAGGTCAGGAAGTTTAGAGGTGAGATGGTTGGGTTAGAAATTGGGTTATAAAAGGTTTAACCTGATCAGTGCATTAATCCTCTGGTAAGGATTGACATGGCGGTAACTGTAGGCAGGAAGGGTCTGGCTGGGGTGGCAGGTCCCTGAGGGCATGCCTTTGGGGTTCATATTTTGTGCTTGTTGAGCAGAGAATGCTCTCTAGCTCTCTCTCTGCTTCCTGGTGCCATGTCCTGAGCTGCTTTCCTCCACCACTCCCTTCCACCATGATGTTCTGCCTCACCTTGGGCCCAGAGCAATGGATTTGGCCATCAGTGGACTGAGACTTCTGAAACCATGAGACCCAAATGCACTCTATGTTGTTCTTATCAGGTCTTTTGGTCACATCAGGGGAAAAAAAAAAAAACTGACTGAAAGAGTGCCTGCCCTTGAAGAAAGCAAAGCATACTTAGGGAAGAGTTGCCGAGAGCTGCAGGGTGGGCAGCGTTGTGCTACCCATGTTCTGTGGACAGTCTGAAGCAGGGCGCTGATGCACCTTCCAGCTGTGCAAACCAATGGCCTGGACTATGAAGAGTGTGAAAGGCACTGAGTATGTGACACAGCACTGGGAGCCTTGGCCACTGGGAGGAAAGATCGGATCAAGCTTTGATGAATTGTGAATAGCTAAATAAAAGAAGAAAGTAAGCATGAATATTTAACTGATCACAGGATAAGGAAGTCTCTAAGCACTAAAAAAAAGAAAAAAATTATATAAGAAAAGGTGAATTTGACTCCAAACACAAAAAACTGGTGTATGTCAAAAACCACAAAATTTAACAATAAGGTGACTACAAACTGGGAGACACATGTGCGGGTAGCATGACCGAAAGGGTTAATAATTTTAGCATAAAAAGAATATCTATTAAAGGTCAACAAGATAGAAAGCCAGGCACGGTGGCTCACATCTGTAATCCCAGCAACTCGGGAGCCTGAGGCAGGAGGGTCACAAGTTCAAGGCCTGCCTGGGCAACTTGGTGAGACCCTGTCTCAAAATTAAAAAGGACTGGAGACATAGCTCAGTGAAAAAGTACCCCAGGGGTTTAACCCAAAACAAAAAAGGTGAAAATATTCCATCTCATTAGTAATTAGATGAGTGCAAATTAAAATATAAGAAAATAATTTTGGACTAACAATCTGCTTTTGCCAAATTGACAGAATTGGTTTTTAGTTTGTTTGTTTGTTTAAGGAAAACTCCTCCTGGTGTTACGGTCACACCCATTCTGGAAACCAAGTCCATAACCTTATTCTTGTAGAAATAATCAGAGATTTGTCTACAAGGCTGTTCGTTGCACTGTAAAATGTGATTTTAATATTATAAACATCACAGAATATAACAGAAAACTGGGAGTTCCCTAGCTATCTAGCAAGCATGAATTGATTAAATCAATACTGACACATCTGAGGCTGGAATGAGAAACAGCAGAAATCATACGATGATGGTCACAGACATGGCAAATGTTCCTTATAAATTATTGTGTAAGGAAATATCAGGACAAAACTATAATTGTTTTGAGCCAAATTATGTAAATAGATTGGCTTGATTCGTAAGAAAGTGCCTCTGGGTTGAGAATGCAGCTCAGGGTAGAGCGCTTGCCTAGCATGGTCAAGGCCTTGGGTTCCTTCCCAGAAACAGACAGAAGAGACAGAGGAGAAGAGGAGAGAAATGGAGAGAGGGAAAGGCCGAGTGAGTGAGTGAGCCCAAGAGTCACAGCCTCCAGCCCCAGACAAGCCTTCAGCTGGAGACAAAAATAAGAATGCCAATGTCGTAAGCCACTACGTTTGGGGTGACTTGTCAGCAGCAACAGGTGACCAGTGCATACAGAGGCCATCTTGTACCTGTCTAGTTTTTTGGATCAGGACACAGGGCTGGGACAGCCTCGTTGGCATGGTCACAACACACACTACAGAATGCACGGAAACATGTCAGAGAGCTGGGGTGCGCTGGCTCCCTATTGGGGTGCAGTGGGGACCAGGGGATCCCAGACACAGAGAGAGGGCCTCTGCTCCCGGTGCTCCTGCCTGGTCAGCACAGACAGCAGGGCCCGGTGGTCCTGCTCCCCGAGTCACCCTCTGTGTCCCCGCACGGAGCCCTTTGCTCCTTCCATCCTGCAGAACCAGCTGTTTAGCCAGCCCCAAATGAAATCCCCACTGCTCCAACGACCACGCATTTCTGCTCTCCTACCTGGACCTTCTCTGACATGTCACAGGAGTTCAGTTCAACCCATCCATGTCCTAGTGCCTTCTCTGTCAGGGGCGCAGACAGGAGAGAGGAGAGCTCCTGCTCACCCCACCTTGTCTGCTGGCCCCGGTGACCTCCCAGACTCCCCTGCTACACACCCACCTGGCCCATCAGGCTCACACTCTCCCAGCCTGGCAATTTCCTGGATCTCTCCCGGCCTTGGAAGGCCACTCTGAGTTAGGGCAAGGAACATGAGACCTCCCAGAATCTGCGGAAGTCTTGTGGAGGGACTCCAGCTTGGTGTCTGGTGTTTGTTGTCTACATTGGTAGAAATCCATCTGCAGGAGGACAGTTTATTCTTAGATCAACCCTTGTCTACCTGTTCTTTCCTGTCGCTATTTCTTTCCTGTAGAAAGTTGCAAGGCGAGAAGGGGAAGCCCGGGGTGTCAGGAGTCTTTCCAACTCCCTTTTATCTTGAATGTCACCATCGCCACCTACTTCTTCTTCCAGAGGACGGACAGGGTGCTGAACGAGGGTGAGGCATGAACCTTGTTTCCACACATGCTGCGTGAGCACACCCACATGTGCACCGTCACACAGGCACATGCACTCTGGTCTGGAAACCTACCTACCCGGTGCACCAGGGTGCTGAGCTTCCCACACGCACAGAACCATGGAGGCATCTGGTCACCTCCTGTGGTTTAATTTATAAAGGAGGATTTGAAGGGGAAAAAATGGAGCCTCTACCACCTGCAGAAGGGTCTAGATCCCCCCAAAAGAAGCATTTCAAGGAAACCAAGCACAGCTGTGGCTTTGCCTAGACTGTGTTAACCGGGAGGACTGCGCCCACAGGGGCAGAAATTGGACTAGGTGGGTGATTCCCAGATGTCACAATGAATGGTTTGTGGCTTTTCGGAAGCTTGGGCACGTGAACACAGATGTGGTACCTGGGATGTCACAGTGTCATGGACTCACAGCAATTAGGAAAAGGTGCCCAACGCAGCCACTTGGTGGTGGGGATCATGGAAAGGGTTGAGAAACCCCAGTCTGGGTGAGAGCAGACACACTTGCTTCATTCTGTGGCTTCACATCACGTTTTCCTCCAGCTTTCTAATGAACTCAGAATTTATTCTTTTTTTTTTTTTTTAACCAGGGATTGAACTCAGGGACACTTGGCCACTGAGCCACATCCCCAGCCCTATTTTGTATTTTATTTAGAGACAGGGTCTCACTGAGTTGCT
>JAJEJO010001236.1:558884-572340 GCA_020662805.1 Glaucomys volans
ACTCAGTGAGACCCTGTCTCTAAATAAAATACAAAATAGGGCTGGGGATGTGGCTCAGTGGCCGAGTGTCCCTGAGTTCAATCCCTGGTTCAAAAAAAAAAAAATCATAGTAGCAAATATCTTAAAACTAGGATTGTTTTACTCTAGTAAAAATTTTAAGAGCAATTACCTTCAGTTGGAAATTTTTTGGCTCGTTCCTCAAAGAACCATTCTCCAGTTTTTACTTTCACGTTTCTGAAAAGCAAGCAGAAAGGAAGCCTTAGGATAGGTACGAACAGTGCTGCACATCCCAATGGTGGATGTAGGGAGATAGAAAGGTAATGTCACAAAATTTTAGTTTTAAAAGGACCAAACACTTCATTGTACCTGTTTCTTACTGAAGCTAACCTAACCTCAAAGCTAGTCTCCTGCTGTGGTGTGTTTTCCTCTCCATGTTACAGGCGCGGGCGATGTGTCCATATTAACTTGTGCTCTGCCCTAATACTTCTGAATACACACAAAGTGAAACAGAATTGCTGTGGAAACAATCGTGTTGCCATGATAATGGTGTGTAGATACCAAGCGATGTCACGAAGGATAAGCTCCAGACACATGCAACGAACGTTCTGCAGTTGGCCAAGAGAAAGGTCCCCCTCAGGTTGACATCAGTGTTCCCCAGGACATTTGCAGAGCACCAAAGAGTAGACTGACCAGGAGGAGCTGAAATCTGGAGTTGTCTCTGTCAATAAGCTTTGAGAGAGACCAGGGGAGCTGGGTCCAAGGGAACCACTGGAGGTCAGAGGAATGGTTGCTGGCGGCCAGTTGGTCTGACCGCTGCCCCCGGACCTCACTCGCAGCCTCTGGCTCTCACGCCTAACTGCACACAGAGCTCTTCATGAGCTGGCTGCTGGAAACTGAAGTCCTCAAGTGTGTTTTGCTCTCGAGAGTTGTGAAGTTTCTGGAGAAACCACACTCAACCTCGAAGAACCTCAGAAAGGTAGAATCGTTAATATCCCTTAGGATGTAAAAAGGTAAACACACAGATATTATCAATCGTTTATACCCTTAAAATAATATGCCAGAGGATGGGGATGTGGCTAGTGGAGCATGCAGGAGGCCCACACAAATAAAATAAAAACAAAAATAAAAAATGTGCCATAAAACTCAACAATTCCTTAGCTATGCAAGTTTTTAAAAATTGAAGCTTTAACGTTTGTGGAAAAGTCTCTTTTGTATGTAATTTATTGAAATAAATTCTCTGTTGGGTTTAGGCCATCAATGGACTTACATGGACTCCAATAGACCTTTTTTTTTCTTTTAGGTACAAGGAATCAAACCCAAGGCCTCTCACACACCAGGCAGGCACTCTACCACTGAGCTAATCCCCAACCCCCAAAATGAAGTTTTTAAAAGTGAATGCTCATGAATGCTGTTAATGTAAATAGAATCACAAATATATGCCAGTCTACCTTTTAAAAATGACTGATCTTTTTCTGGCACCAATAATTGTCAAAAGACCTCAATCAACTTTCTACCTTCGTCTGGTTAGAAGCTATTATTCTCTGGTTAATTCATAAATGATTATTAGCAATGATTAGTGAGTAGAACAAGGAAAATCAACAGAGTGTTTAAGAATTTTATGATAGAATTTTGACACTGAGTACTACATTCAGAGCCAAAAATATACAAAATACTCAACTGTGATATGTTTCTAGGGAGAGAGAGAAAAGGCTATATCTATAAAATCAGAAACTCAATATCTAACCTCCAGATCTACACAAAACACCTTAAGGCTTGCTAGCCTCTCCACCGCTTTCCCCTCTAGCACTTGAAGACCAGCAGAGCATCAAGAAACCAGGGAAGGATGGGACAGGGCTGAGCTCACTGGCAGGCTCCAGCTAAGCATGGACAAGACCCTGAGTTCTATCCCTAGCATGCCCACCCCCCAAAAAAAAAATCATCAGGGAAAGTGTAGAGAGATGAATGAGTGGTGAATTCACCCTCCTTCCAAGTGCTCCACATGCTGGGTGTTCTACTTCCAAGGATGTAAGCAGGACCAGATCCAATCACCAGAAGAGGTGGGCAGAAGGGGTCCTCCCACTGGCGAAAGGACTGCTCTTCCTGGACTGTTTTTCCGGTAGTGGTGGCCCATTTGAACTAATCCACTCTCTCACACTTTCTGACCCACTATCCTTGTGACCAAAGCCCTCCTATCATCAGTCGAGCCATCCAGATAAAGGCCCACATTGACAAGTGAACACACACACACATAAGCAATCACAGAAGATGAAAAACAGTCAAGGCGAGGGAGGACAGGAAGGTGGGCGCAGCTGAGCAAATAAATACTGCAAACACCTGCAACTGGAAGAATCTCCAGCCCCAGTTCAGAACCTACACGCTGAGCAGGCAAACTAAAACCCTAGTCCCCTGGTGCCAATCACCTAAAATAGCCATCTAATCATCTCATTTAATCTCAGCTGAGTGCTCATGAAGTTTAAACAGCTAAATTGGCACACAGAGATTTGGGCACAAACTCAAAGTCTCTTGGGCTTGTCTGTATGAATGAATGAAAGGATAAAAACACCCCCATCCATCCTACACCATGCAAAGACCATGCTTTGTGCACTGGAGGCCATTTTCTCTGACGGCTAGCTTTGAGCTGGACCTCTGCCTCCCCTTCAGGCAGAACTAGCCATTATGTAAGCAATCATTCCATCATGACTTTTGCAAGGACTCCTGTCTACACGAGTGGTGAGTTTGAGATGGAAAGCCACTTAGTGCTCTCATCTAGGGGAGAGGCAGGTAGATTCTGAAGTCTCTGTCCCCGTAGGGTCAACCCAGGGTGGCATGTCTCACAGGAACCAAAGGAAGCCTCTGGCCTCTCTTCCCGATGATTAAATCACAAGTGGGTTGTGAGAGCTTCTTGGAACACTCTATGAGCTCAGTAGGTTAAAGCTTTTCAATTTCTCAGGTAGAATCATGACTTGTTTAACCATTTTCCAATCAACCCATAAACGCATCTTCAAAAGGCAAACACGTGGGGTGTGGAGACAGCAGGAGCTATGGAGTCGGGGAGCAAGACCTTTCCACTGATGAGGCAATTCCCTGCAGGGGCTGCCTAGAATCACCCTTGCCAAGCACCTGGGGCATAGATGGTGTTTCTGGAGGCTTCAGCATCCACCTCATGGTCTTGACCCTGCCAAGGCTGTAATTTCATCAGCAAAAGAGAAATAATTGTTGAAGAGTACTTCACAAAATTCTAGCACACAGATGTTCAATGATAAGGAGAATGGAGGATTTTATTTGATCTCATTATATCACCAGTGAGCCACACGGGCATGCTGGAATGCAATTTCATTTTGCATTCAAGTTACTTGCATCTGCAGGTGAGCAAGCTATGGCACCTATGCTTTATGCACCAAGAAAAGTGAACATATGCCAGACATGGTGGGGCATGCCTGTGTTCCCTGGGGCTCAGGAGGTTGAGGCAGGAGGATCGAGAGTTCAAAGTCAGCCTCAGCAACAGAAAGTCACTAGGCAACTCAGTGAGACCCTGTCTCTAAATAAAATATGAAGGAGGAGGAGGAGGAGGAGAAAAGAAAAGTGAACATATCCCTGGAGTTGTTTAAGGTCTTGCCACCAGTAAATGCAAGAAGTGGGAAGCTGGTCTGCATAGTCAGATTCTTTGAATACCTGCAAAGGTACATATGTATAGACTGCTCTTCCACCAGTGCCCCAGTGGCAAGGGATCCTCCAGAGAGCCCTCAAGAGGGCCCTGGTGACCCATCAGATGCATGAGCTGATGTAAAACTGAGAGCCATCTAACTGCTTTGTGTTAGCTTACCAACTGCATGGCGATTCCAGCTAACACAGACCCATGTGTGCACACAGAGGAAAGCTTTTTACTTCACATAATCTTGTACCTCAGATGGTTTGCAGTTACAAACCAGCGGGGTTAATCCAAAAGCGCATCTGATCTGATTTTTTACTTTCTTATGAAAAAATACTGATTGTTGTGATTAAATCCTAGGTAACCATGAGTAAGAGAATCAAGATGAAGATAAAGAAATGATTTCCTCAAACTGCTACCAACACATATTGCAAAACATTTATAACTGTCCCTTCCTTAACTTCAGAGAGAGGCAAGCCCCCTGTCACATCCGGTGCCAGTCACAACCCCAAGTACTGTGAATAAACATCCCCCTCTGCAGGGGCTCCCTGAGAATAAAGGGGTGAGTGGCACCCAAATGGGTAGAACACAGCAGTGCGCCCCTGAAGTTTAATGTGTCATGCCACAAAACGTGGGGTGGGGGACACACACTCAGGCACCAGGCAGAGGAAGTGGCTGGGACACAATGACAGGGAGGGGCAGGCACTGTGGTGAACCCACCGCCTACTCTGAGCATTAATAAGCATCAAATCTTGTGCAGCCAAACAGCAACAAGGGCCTGGGCCGCCTGCAGTCCCTGGTGGCAAGGTTGAGGCTGAGACTGGGACTCCTGGTTTATTAGGTCTAGTCGATGAAATAAGAGAGATTCTCCTGCAGACCGACAGAGCTGTCCTTGTTTAAGGCCTGGACTGTGGACATTGGGCCAGGCGCTAGGTGTCCATCTACCCTCCCTGTGAGTCTAAGAATGAGGCTTTCTACATTACCCAAGGGGCCATGAGAGGGGCACAGGGCAAAGAGGCTTGCTCTACGCTGGAACAGCTTCAGGGGGGTCTGGAAGACACAGACGTGGCCATGTGAATGTGCAGCGCTAAGGGGATTAGAGGGGACGTTCCGAAGGCCTTCCATCTTCACACACATCAAACCACCACTGTGACAAAGAACCAGAGATACAAGGAAAACCCAGGCTGGAGTGAAGGAAGATCTGGGAAACTAACAAGGCCAAGGCAGAGAGTACTGCTGCCCACCAGTGAGAGCAGAGCTGTCTGGAAAGTTCCTGTCTCAGCCAGGACACCTCCTGGACGTGGAAGGAAGACGTGGACTGCTGGTAGACAAATGCAGAACAAGGCCAACTGACTCATTAGAAATTATTATCGAAGAAACCCAGTCGAGTGGCATCACAGGATAGTCCGAATAATCAGTTCCAATTGAAGAAACTGTCACTGGGTAGGAAGCAAACTCAAAGGGCTGAGGAATCAGCCCCAAAGGACGTTTGCTGGTCCACAAAAACCAGTGTGAAGGAGCTGGAGGATGTGGTACATGCAGTAGCTCCAGCCTCTGGGGAAGCTGAGGCAGGAGGATCCCAGGACCCCAGCCTGGGTGACATGGCAGGACCCCCATCTCAAGAGAAAAAGAAAAAGAAGTGTGAAAAGATTCATTCCTACATACACATTAGGAACTGTTTTTAATAACAAGGATGCAGGAAAAAAACAATGTCTCTAATGCATAGAAACCAAGTGACAGATAAAAATTTTAAAATGCCCCTGATGTCTCTGCAATATTAAATTTCAAAATACAATGAGAAAAAAAGAAACAATGAGGATGCATTGAATATCTTAATTAAAGGTTGCAACCCAGGATTTAAAAACCCAGGGAAGTCACTGCTCATGAGGAAAATCACTAGAAAGGACTCTCAGATATGAAAAACCACTATTCAAATATAAAATATGCATTTAGAAAACATGACATGTGCTCTTTCCAGGGAAAAATTCTTGAGAAGGCACTGCAGCTGATGGAAAAGGACTCAAAATAAAGAACACGCGGACTGGGAAATCGTGACCTCAAGACACGGGCAATGGGCCCTCCAGGAGCTAAAGTGGAGCTGCTTAATCCGCTTGTGGTACATCTAATTATAAAGCAGGACACGTAAAAACAATCATGGAAGGAGATGCCGTGTAACCTTAAAAGTGACAACTATAAGAACAGAGATATTGCCGGGCGCGGTGGCGCACGCCTGTTATCCCAGCACTTGGGAGGCTGAGTCAGGAGGATCGCAAGTTCAAAGCCAGCCTCAGCAACTTAGTGAGGCCCTTAGCAACTCAGTGAGACCCTGTCTCTAAATAAAATACAAAATAGGGCTGGGGATGTGGCTCAGTGGCCGAGTGTCCCTGAGTTCAATCCCTGGTTCCAAAAAAAAAAAAAAAAGAACAGAAATATTTCAAAAATGATGGGCAAAATGATTTAAATTATTTCTAGAATATTTTCTCTGGGATCACATCAAGAGTGATACCAGCTGTGACCCTGTCTTGATCTGCAGAGCCACACTCCAGTGAGGTTTCCACAGCCAGGAAGTGTCCAGGTACGCTCTGGGCATCACTTGTCCACACCTTTCCCCCAAAAGCTCTTGAGGGTTTTTTTGACATGAGGGACTGGCCCATGGTTCTGAGAAGAAAATGAATCCCAGGGTGGACCCTTAAGTTCACCGAGACCGTAGGATAGGAGGACTCTTTGCGGCTATTCTGTGAACAGGGCAAGGTGCCGGTGGCCAGTGTGAGGCAGGGCTTAAGAACTGGTTTGGGAAGTGGGTGGCGGAAGCTGAGGTGGACGGGCCCAGGCAGGCCATGAGTGTAATCAGAGGAAGATGGCAAGGTGGGCGGAGGAGAAAAACAGATAGGGAGACTTCTTTTGCAACTCCTCCAAGTTCAGAGCACTGAGTGATGATAGAATCTTTTTATGGGAGGGCGGGGGGCACTGAGGATTGAACTCAGGGACACTCGAGCACTGAGCCACATCCCCAGCCCTAGTTTGTGTTTTATTTAGAGACAAGATCTCACTGAGTTGCTCAGCCCCTTGCTTTTACTGAGGCTGGCTTTGAACTCATGATCCCCCTGCCTCAGCCTCTGGAGCTGCTGGGTAGAATTTTTTTTTTTCTTTAATCCTCTGATTTAATAGAGACCAGCAATTGGGCTTGGCAGGAAGATGTCAGGGAACTTTTTTAAAAAAAGAGTGTGGGAAGAAGTCTGGGTGCCAAGAGGGGCAGGCAGGTCAGGAGCTAGAGGGCAGCAGCATTCACTAGGGGGTCTCTCATGTCAAAAAAAAAAAACTGTCAAAATAATTACTTTTGACTGTGCTTACCAGTGAATAATAAGAGTAACTATCCTTTTTCCAAGCATAAAAATAACAGACTTTCCAGTGCCAGATTGTGGAGCCTGAGAATTCCTTTGAAATTAAACACAAAGTACCCGTTGCAGACAGGGCAACAGCTAGACAGGCCTGGGCACTCCCTCCGAGGTTACAGTTTCAGTTCCTTGTTAGAATTTTTCTTTTTCCTCTTTTTTAAACAATTTTGAGAGGGAGAAGGAATTACTGTTTTCTTATCAGCAGACTTGAATCCCATAGTTACGAATGTGGAACTATGGTAACCAAGTGCACGGCAGATTGGGCAGGCTCAGGCTTTCCTTTTAAAGGAGCACTTTATTAGCTTCTAAAAACCACAGTGTAAATTTGAATCTGAAAAAGACACCCCCAATTCTAGTCCCATCACCAAAGCGTCACTGAGGGAGGAGGGACTTCAGAAGGTAATAACGAATGCCGGCTTCACCATTAGGCAGAGAACCAGCGGCTGCCTTCTTTCAACAGAAAGTGGGCTTAATAATGTTGATCCTGAAATACCTACGTTAAAGGAGCAAAAGGTGGGTCATCTGAAATCTGAGACTCACACGCTGCATCTACTTGGTATGGGAATGAGCTCTGGATTGTCCTGTGGACTGGCATGTTATTAAGGCAATTCTCACGAGAGTTTGACCTAAGAGGAACAGCTAGCCTGCCCAGCATCCCCCCAGCCCAGCACAGTGCCAGCCCAGGAGCACCACCTCCTGTGGCTGACCTTCAACTTAGAGTATGAACAAAAGACACAATGAAACAGGAAGCTTACTAATTCTCAGAAAGTTATTTTAAAGGCAGGACTTGCCATGACTAATCAAGTGCTGACCACAGAAAGAACAGGACCTCCAACAAGAATGACATACACAATACTGTGAGCATTCTCCTCAGCAAGCACAAAATAAGTTTTTTTCCCCCACAAAGTATTCCCTTCATGTCTACTTTTTCACTGTTTTTATTTTTTGTTTCGGTGTTATAAGCCTTCAAATAATAAAATAATCATTAAACTTGGTATATGCCTAAAAAGAATATCATGATCATCTATCCTGTTCCTAAGAAAACAAGGCACATATACCAAGTAGAATAGGCCAACTCTATGCAAGAACTAAAACAGATGCCATTGCTAATTCAGAACTAAGAAATACTGGGTATCGCTGGGTGTGGTGGCACACCTCTGTAATTCCAGGGACTCAGAGGCTGAGGCAGAAGGATGCAAGCTGGAGGCCAGCCTCAGCAACTTAGCAAGAACCTCAGAAATTAAGCAAGATCCTATCTCAGAATAAAATTTAAAAAGGCCTAGGGACATAACTCAGTGATAAATCACCCCTGGGTTCACTTCCTAGTACCCAAATAGAACAAAACAAACAACAACAACAACAACAAAAAACAACCTGGGTCAAGGATCTAGCTGAGTGGTGGAATAGTAGAGTGTTCCTAGGTGCAATCTAGTTCAGCAAAAACAAAAACTGTACATCAAAAAACGAAACGCTTTTCCCTTTTGAAATCAGTCTTAGTGACCAAGCTCTTGAGAATTTATAAATGTACGACTCTGAAATATTTTACACATTAATTTGACTTGTCTTTATGTACTTTTTTCTTTTCCTACAGGGGATTGAACTCAGGGGCACTTACCCACAGAATCACATCCCCAGCCCAATTTGTATTTTATTTAGAACAGGGTCTCACCAAGTTGCCTAGGGCCATGCTAAATTGCTGAGGCTGGCTTTGAACTCTCAATCCTCCTGCCTCAGCCTCCTGAGCCGCTGGGATTACTGACGTGAGCCACCACACCTGGCTTTTATGTACTTTTTCATGAGAAACACATGGGTGATGGTGGTATAGTTCAGTGGAACTGACACTTGTCTAGCATACACAAGGCCCTGGTTCAATGCCCAGCAAAACACACACGTGCGCACACACACACACACACACAGTTTCTATCAGCAATATTAAAATTTTAGATTTGGAAAATATCAAGTTTGAAACAAAAGTCAGGCAGTGGAGAAATTTTATTTTAACTTCAGTACCACTAAAATCCTTCTTGGGCAAACCTCCTACACCATACTCTGACTTCAGCCTTTTACTCGCTTAAAGAGAGCAAGTATCTCCAATATTGAGTACGAATTGTTTCATTCTCCTAAGTTAGTTATTTGCCTTTGTGGGTTTAAACTTATGATCTGATATTTTATCAAAACACAGGATTGTGAAAATCCTGGAGTGTTAGTCTGAAATTTATAGGATCACATTTTCTAACCTCTGGAAGTTTTAGTTTAAGCAGGAAACAATTTTCTTATAGAACCTTTATTGAAATGTTGCTTGATTTTCTTTCTTTCTTTTTTTTTTTTTTTTTCCCGTACTGGGGACTGAACTCAGGGGCACTTGGCCACTGGGCCACATCCCCAGCCCTATTTTGTATTTTATTTAGAGACAGGGTCTCACTGAGTTGCTTAGGGCCTCGATAAATTGCTGGCTTTGAACTGGCGATCCTCCTGCCTCAACCTCCCAAGTGCTGGGATTACAGGCGTGCGCCACCGCGCCTGGCCTGTTGCTTGATTTCCAATAAAAATTCTCCCCTGCAATGTAGAAAACGCAGTGCGTCCTCCAGTGACAGCGTGCTCACCTCCAAATCCTAATCTAAACGGTACCTGAGCCAAATTAAATCCCTTATGATAAATTCCAAGGCATACGTTCACCATTCCTGCTCTGCGACCACTCAGGATCCCAGCTGAGAACCGGCTGTGACAGTGGAGCACCCAGGTCTGGGCCCATTTCCAGCCGAGCCTGACGCTGCTCCCCGTTGGCATGAGCTATGGCACTAGAGGCACCTGAGCAACCTCAGAAAACACCCTGAACCTGCCGCAGTTTGAACACTTAGTCTAAAATCTTCTCGTTGTCTTATAGAAATTCAGTGGCACATATGTTGTTGAAATGTTTGAAAGCATAGAGAATTCCTTGAACAATAGGTTTTGAAACTAATCAGTCCAAAGCAGGCTTAGTACCTGCAAAATGTCCCAGTGAAAACACAAAGCAAAACAAACCCCAGGGCTGGGGGCGCAGCTCAGTGGTAAAGCACTCGCCTATCACATGTGGGGGACCCAGGTTCCACCCCCGGCACTGCAAAATACTACTAGTAATAACAATAATAAATAGACAAAATAGCCTCTTGAGAATTTGTAAATGTATGCTAAATATCCTCAAATGAAACAGAAGGAGCACACTCACAAATACCCGAAGAAACAATCTGTTAGGTCTTAGCCAATTACAAAGCAAGTGGAGGAACCACAATTCATAGAATGAAAAGTCCATGCGGTAGCAGCTCCTCAGCAAGCTTCTCGTCAGAGAGGAGCAGGAATCTCCCAGACGAGCGGGATTGGAAGCCACTGCATATAGAACAGTGTTTTGCAGCACTGGGGACGGAACCCAGGGCCTCGTGCATGCTGGGCAGGTGCTCTCTCACCGAGCCACATCCCCAGCCCTGGAACATCATTTAAGAAGAAAGAAAAATCAATGCAAACCTAAGTCATCAAGTTCAACCTTACCTTTTAAATAAATGAGCTAAAACAAACAAGCAAGTATGAAGCTTAATGTCCCTGACATTTCAACAGAGTTTTATCTCGGGCCATTTCATACCGGAAAATCTCAATAAATTCCATAGAAGGAAGCTTCGAGCCACAAGCAAGGGTAAGCTCACGCTTCTCTCCGCTCTCCTCTTCCTTCTCCCCAAGCGCGCTCTTCCTTCTGGAATCAGCTTCTCGTGGCACCTGCGGAGGATCGCACCTGCCCTCTCACTACAGAAGCGACCTTCAACCGGCTTCCTTCTCCTAGGCCCTCTCCGCCTTCCCTGGTTCGATCGTTGGTTCACGGAGCTCTTTCTGTTGCTCTCTCCTCCTGTTTCCTTAGGTTCTCTGAAGTCTTAAGACAGCTGCAAAGGTAGCTGCCTGGCTGGGCCTCGGAGTCCCTGCCTCATCCCTGCAGCCGAGTTCCATCACCCCTTTTGGAACTGCCTCTCAGGTCCCCCCACTTCAGTTCCAGGCTCCCCCTTTGGTGCCTTGTCATTGCCTAGGGACCTTCTCACTGCTCTTTTACCTTCGTCCTCTGCCTCCTGAGTCCACCAAGCAGAATAACGATGGACTCTCGGTAAGGTTTTTGTGCAGCAAAGAGCAATTGCTCACCTCCAATTCCGGCTGCATGGGACACAGCGGCTTGAGTGCCTTCTATGACTCTGCCCTCCCACGGCAAGTCCCCCAGCAGGCAGCCACCGTGGAGACTAAGAGGGGACCTGGGTTCTGCCTCAGGGACTGGGGTACACCGCCTATGTCTCAGCCTCCCCCCTCAGCAAAATGAGCACGATGGTAGCAGCTACCACTTGGGATTGGTTGAAGCTTTAAATACAGCTGAAAGGAATGGTCTGGAAATCCACCTCTGAGCTCCTGCTCTTGGCAGCTCTGCTGATGACCGTCCTCCAAGAGAAGACTTGCCCTGAACGCAGGAGCCCCTTAGAAATGTTCCCTGGGGCCACCACACAGCCCAAGGTCAGCACAGTTCACAGGCCTTTGTTTTCCAACAATCTGTAAGTTGGTCTGAATTTTCAATTGCTACCCCAGAGCTCTCCATTCTTGAATTTAAGAACTTCTTCCCCTCAGCCTGTCCTCAAAGCACTTCTTCCTGAAGAAGGAACATCAGGCTGAGGGAGAAGCAGGGAGAGAAATGAGTGGGGTCAGGACCTTTCCCAGGTCCCAGTGCGGGACAGTGAGGAATGTCAAACATCCTTCTGAAGTTTTGCCAAGCCTTGTCTTTGGTCCTAAACCAGGAGCACAGGCCAGAGAGAGGAAGGGAGGGCCAAGGGCAGTGAAGGGGCGGAGCAAGGGGAGAGGGCAGGTGCTGTTTAATGAGCTCCCGCCACCCCTGGGCACGTTCTCTCCCTTCTCTCCCAGGGATGCGATTGTCTTAGATATTTTGAAAAAACACCCTTATTTCAAAACAAGGAAGCTGGGGTTTTAGAAATGACACTCTTGTACTTAGAGGGTCAGGTTACAGTGTCTGGCATGGTGCCCTCCAGGGCAGAGATTTCAACCTGGGAGATTGCCTAGGCCCCTGAACTCCTGTTTTGACTTTTAGTTTTCAGTTAACCATGGGAAGAAGAAAAACTACTGAGGGATCCTGAGCCTTACTGGACAAGGCTTATCACTAAATTTCTTTCTTTCTTTCTTTTTTGTACTGGGGATTGAACCCAGGGGCACTTAACCACTGAGCCACATTCCCAGCCCTTTTTATTTTTTATTTTGAGACAGGATCTCACTAAGTTGCTTAGGGCCTCCCTGAATTGCTGAGGCTGGCCTTGCACTTGCAATCCTCCTGCCTTAGCCTCCTGAGGCACTGGTTACTAAATTTCAAATCTAGAGCATTGATTGAAATGGGGGAGAAGGTCTTTAGACCTTTCTGGAGATGATTGGAATTGTTATCTGCTCTGGGGGGGGGGGGCCCAGGCCTCCATCCACACCCACGTGGCCAGGGCAGCTGGCAGTCGGGTTTTGGTTTTCACTCTCAAGCTAAGAAGAGCCTGAAGGCTCGGACTCCAGCCAACCAAAGAAACCAGGGTGACTGATGGACATTGGACAACGTGGCGAGCTGCCGGAATGGAGGTGCGCGATTCAACACGGAGATCAGGTTGAACCACTTCTCTCTTTGGTTGAATGACTGACATACGTTACATCTTGCAGAGGGACAGGACATTAAGCAGATTAATGTTAGGGTGTCGGATAAAGACAGCCCTGCTGGTTAGGGGAGAGCCCAGACACCACCCCACTCTGTGCAGGCAGTGTCCACTCTGTCCCTGGGCCACCACACGTGTGCAATGTTTAGAAGGCATTTCCAGGTCCCTGATTCCTCTCCAGATTCACACGTGCCTCACACACCTCCTTCGGGTAAGCTCCGTGGTGTCCTTGTTCACGCTCTGCCCCCAAACAGACACCCCTCTTATGTTTTCAGGAATCCACGACCTGCCCATTCCTGCTCTGAACCAGACTGGTCCAAGGCAAACATGTTGCCATTTTCAAAACAGGTGGCTCAGAAACACCACTTCTGTGTTAAAATTTGTTTAGGGGCTGGGTTGTGGCTCAGTGGTAGAGCACTCGCCTAGCACGTGAGAGGCCATGGGTTCAATCCTCAGCACCACGTAAAATTAAATTAAAAAAAAATTTGTTTAGGAACCTCTACGCGTAGATTCAGTGCTTTACCAGTAGGAACCAAATCCATTTCCTTTTTCTCTTTTTTTAAATGGGCATTTTTTTAAGTTGTCAATGGACCTTTATTTTTTATTTACCTATGCGGTGCTGAAACTCGAACCCAGTGCCTCATACAAGCTAGGCAAGTGCTCTGCCACCCAGCCACAGCCCCAGCTCCAATTCATTTCTTTTTTTTTTTTTTTTT
>JAJEJO010001236.1:577340-599374 GCA_020662805.1 Glaucomys volans
TGTGTGACCGGCAGAGCTCTAGACGTGTTTACACTAGCACCACCACAAACTCGAGAGCGAACAACTAGAGCTTTTCAGCCCAGTCACAATCCCATCGGCCCTGATGGTGTACGACAGCAGCCCACTGCTAACTGAAACGCCACTATGCGGCAAATGACCGACTACATCATTCTAATTGAAAATACATTAGAGAAATGATGGTCATAGTGTTAGCTATTATTTTTTTAAGTAATGTCAAAACTCAAAAAAAAAAATGTAATCAATTAGAGAAGCATGAAGTGGCAACACCACAGCCTCAATCCATCAGTTATTGATGGCTTTTAAGAGTTTCCACGAGG
Organism: Glaucomys volans; assembly: GCA_020662805.1. Classification (NCBI taxonomy): domain Eukaryota; kingdom Metazoa; phylum Chordata; class Mammalia; order Rodentia; family Sciuridae; genus Glaucomys; species Glaucomys volans. Next base: position 577,679 of record JAJEJO010001236.1, read on the forward strand.
CTCCTTATCCTTATGCATCAGGCCTTTTCCTGTTTAGTGCAAGTTGAAAGGCTTGGTGGATTTCCCTCTATGGAGAACATGTAGACGATCAAATCAATACGCTTTCTTGATGCTGTTTTGTTATCCACCTACACGAATCCCTTAGTAACAGCACGGACATCACCAGTGCTGCAGAGTGGCACTCTCCCTGGGACTTCAACAGGAATCCACATTACATTAATTTATGATCCTTAGCAAATTTGTGAATGAGGTTAACAGAGCCCTAAGGTATCCTTCTCTTTAAGCGAAGGTTCTTAACCTTTTCCCTTAATCTTTGGTAGTCAGGCTAGGCCTGTGCGTTTAAATGTATAAAATAAAATCCATTGCCTTACAAAGGAGAGTGATCATACTGAAGTCATTTTAAAATTGTGACAGTAATTTACATGTTTGTTGATGCATGAAACAATAGCTCCAACAGTGATCTAATGACAACCTTAATTTCAAGGAGGAGGTGGATATAAATAATATTTTGGGATACCTACAACATAGAATGTGGTATGAAACGCTGTAATTTCTAGTGGGGACAAAGTCACAGGTCTTGCCATGGTTTGTTGCCTATATTCATAATTTAAGGAAATGCTAAATTTAGTAAAAGGTTAATGAAAATAAAGATGTAATCTTCCCTGATTTGAGTTTGCAAACCTGCAGGCTAAGGACTCCTGACTTAAGGGATTCCGTAGCTGTCCGTCTCTCCACTGTAAGGCGAAGTTAAAATTCATTGCTCACCCCAGCCTCAGAGGTTCCATGAATGGGACAACCCAGAGCTCTGAAAATGGACAGCTTGACCCCCAGTTAAGTACCTCAAGGACCTGCCCTCCAAACACTGCCTTTCTAGATGGCAGGAAGCCACCTCTGGGCTCTGACCTAGCCTCTGGCACCTGTCTGTGCCAGCAGGGACAAATCCTCATGTCCTCTTGGCTCCAGTTTCCAGATGAACAGGTGGAACTAGCAGATCTTAATTCCTGAGTCTCTGGGAAAGAAGAAAGCAACAGGAGAGAGCACATGACAGGCACCAAATGGTGAAGAGCAAGTTCCCACGTCACCAACTTCTCCAGCCTTCTTGCTGTCAACACACGGCTGATATGGGTGATCATTTGTCTGATTCTCAAATATTTTAGATGAAGATTTTTTACATTTGTCTTAAGACCCTGGATCTGAGCACTGTGCTTTTTCTTCACGTGGCACTTTCTGCTCCGGTTTCAAGCTCTCCGGCTGAGCAGAGCCAGTTAGTGCATCCTGGGCTGGTAATGACAGAGGCCAACTATTTCCACAGGAGGGATGGGGAATCCCCAGATGCTCACTTGTCAGGTGTCCAGGTCTTACACATTTCAAAAATACAGGATCCAATTATCATTACAAAACACTACTCAATAGGCTACCACCCCACATGGGTCTGGGGGTGGGAAGTACCCTTTTCATGGAGAAGCGGGAGCTGGGGCTCCCCCTTGTGGCCACTCACTCTTAGCCTCAGAAAAATGAAATGTGTTAGTTTCCCAGACCCAACCATCCCATCGCTGAGTGAATATTTCTCCATCCCAGGTACTGTTCTGGATGCCTCCGACACGCGACTTGACTGGTTGTTTTATACCTATCAACTTCCAGCAAAGCTACACTGTGTGAGGTGGCTCACAATAAGAGCGCATGGAGGGCCACCAAAATAAAGTCAGAGAGACATCGGAGGTAGAAAGAAAAGGAACAGTGGCTCCCCCAGGAAGCACATCACCCTGTGCTCGAACATCAGTAAATATATCTCTGACTCTTGGTAGTCAAGGCAAAAAATAAAAACCTCACAAAGAAAATTCAAAACGGTGTGTATAGTTCCGATAAGCTGCAAGAAACATAGGCATCTTCAAGGTGTAAAGAATGAAGACATTTAGCTAGGCACTAAGCAACTCGGTGAGACCCTGTCTCTAAATAAAATATAAAAAGGGGCTGGGGTTTTGGCTCAGTGGTTAAGCAACCCCGGCTTCAATCCCCAGTACAAAAAAAGAAAAAAAAAAATGAAGACAATCAATTACCTTAAAGCGGCTTGGAAGAAGATGCAAAACTGCTCTTCCTGTATCATTATTAGATTGATTTCAAGTTAAGACCAAAGATAGAGTTCTAAATTGTTACTCCTTGAAACCATTTCAAATACAGACCAAGTCATGCTGCTTTCTGACATTCCAAGCTGACACAGGGACAAAGCTTAGAAAGCTGGAGATACGACCAACCCATTCCAGTGAGGTTACCCTGGACTTCTGGAGACGTCGATCCCAGTTTCTCTAAACACACAGAATACAGATTTTGATTCTCACTTCTGTAAACCCTGTCACTTGAGTACTTGGGGAACATCCACTGTAAGTAAAGCCTCCTATTGTTATAACTGAAATGGACTTTTTTTTTTAATCCTTGGAAGTTCCACTTCAAAAGGAGAGATGAATTTCATCAAGATGTAACAAAAGGCCTGGTGGCCACATGCCTATCATCTCAGAGACTCTGGAGGCTGAGGCAGGAAGATTGCAAGTTCAAGGCCAGCCTCAGCAACTTCATGAAATCCTGTCTCAAAATAAAAAATAAAAAGGACCCCTAAGTTCAATCCCCAGTACCAGAAAAAAAGTTCAACAGAAGGAAGTTTTTGTTTTTGGTCACGAGGGGCCTCCTAGTGCCCTACTGGCTCATGACTGCTTCATTTGGGACTTGGTCAGGATCTCTCATGGGGACAGTACCACACGCCCATATTTTAGAAATATGCGGGTATTTCTGTTGTCACAGTGACAAAGAATTTTCTTGAATTCTAATATGATTATTGATTCTCTTACTAGAAAATTAACTTAGGAAAAAGAAAGCATAATTTTATGATAAAAGAATCTAACCCCTATATTTAACCCCACGTATATTTTCCAAGGTTTCAACATACTGGAATGCAGCTACTGTACGAATTGAATTGAAGGAAAACTACTTTGTTTCACTCAGAACTTTAATAAGAATCATTGCAATTGCAGAAGGACGTCACTGAGGGCAGCACTGCTGGAGAGCTTGGATCCCTGCAGCCACGCTCTAGCAAGAGGGCACGCACAGGCCTTGTTCACAGGTTCTGTGTGTGTGGACATCCAGTTACTTTCATGCTTCCCAGTGAGCTTTCTATACAAGCCTACATCTTGTGTTGTTACTTACTGCCCCTTTACTTCTCCTTTCAGCACAATGACTTTGCACTGTTACAGTTGTTATGTGTGGGGGTCATACTATACATGGGCTTAATTTCAGGAGAGTAAGAGGAGAACTACAAAGCATTTCCTGAAATAAGTGAGCACTGGGTCTTGTGAGTTGAAGAACCACTGAATTAGAGAATCCACCATCCCTCGGGTCACTTTCAAGTTAATGATATAATATTCTTGTTCATTTCTTGACATATTATTGGGTTTGCAGGAGACTGGGACACAGGGAAATAGAGGACTAGTTAGTTGTTGTTTTGTGTTGTTCGGGGTTCAGAGACTTTGCTTTTTTTTGGGGGGGGGGACTGGGGATTGAACTCAGGGACCCTCGGCCACTGAGCCACATCCCCAGCCCTATTTTGTATTTTATTTAGAGACAGGGTCTCACTGAGTTGCTAAGGGCCTCACTAAGTTGCTGAGGCTGGCTTTGAACTCTCGATTCTCCTGACTCAGCCTCCCAAGTTGCTTGGATTACAGGTGTGCACCACCACGCCCGGCTAGAGACTTTGCTTTGATCATGAGTTTTCCTGCTCACGATTGTGAGTTCAGAATTTGCCGAGGTCCAGCCTTAGCAGGGGTCGTGGCACAGCTTGGTGAGGGGGAAGGCATTGGTGACGAGGAGAATAAAACGACACAGACTCGTAGATCTGAGGCTAAGTTCTAAGTTCTGACTTTACTGTTTCCCACACGATCTCTATTCATTCTGCTTGAGCATATTCACTTGAGGTTACGTAAAGAGGGAGATGGTGCAAGCTCTGAGGGAATCTGATGGGCATAAGTGTAATCAAAACAAGATAACTTCTCCTATTCCTCTAAGGAAAACATCACGAAACCTTTAATTGGCTCTGGTTTTCGTCTTACTAGGAATGATAAGAGCAGAAGCCATTCTCATAAGTTATATAGGCTTAGCACATCATGGTTTAAAGTTGAGTCAAGAATAACAAACAGCTATACCAATTAACCACACTTTTGGCATTCCTCTCAAAGGCAAATATGAAGCACAGCACCTTTTAATCCGTCTATTGTATATAAAGCGGAACTTCTTTTTGTTAATTAGTTAAACGACCTCTAAGAAAAGCACTTCTTGTTTTCTTTTGTAACTTCTATCTAAAGGAAAGGGAGACCTATATCTAAGGGCTTTAAAGATTATTCTCTAGGGGAAGTTATAGCTTCCCATCAATCTTATATGCAATCCTCTGTGATCCCTGAACTGTGAAAACAATTTCACTAAGAAGAGGGCACATCCTGGTTTGGGCTAAAGCAGCCAGGCAGTCTGGCTGAGTTAGGCTAACTGAGAGTTTTGGTCATAATTCTAAGGATGAAAAACAACTCTTATTGATGTGTCCCAACTCTTGTTGATCTTTCTGTTAAGGTAATATTACATATGAAATCAATTAAGGCTTGAGTGGTATTATTTTTATGTTCCAAATCACTTAATGTCTTATTTTCTACCAAAATCTTTAAATGCAAACATCCAAATATTACACCATTAACAATAAGAAATAACACAAAAACAAGAAGAAGCATGCCACGTCCACATTTCCCAAAAGATTAGACCGTGCAAGAATCTTCATTATTCCCAGTGGAACCGTGTCAAGCCCTGAGAGGAATAGTGGTGGGCATGGCAAGAATTCCTCTTTCCATGCAAATTGTTTTAATCATTTCAACTTTTCCACCCTCTTGTGTGAGTGTGGATGCTTGTTCTGCACCCTGTCTGTTAGGTTGGTGCTAGATTCTTACAAGTTTTGGGTCAACTGCCAACATGCAGATTCTGCTCCATAATCCTTCTTCCAAATCACTCAAAAACAATTCAGTAAATTCATAGTCTACTTACCCAAGACAAGGTGCCCCTAGGAGACAATTTACTTATTTTCTAAAATTATTTCAAAGCCTTTTGTTGATAAACCTTTCCTAGTCCGTAGAGACTTCTAGGGTGGCAGATGAGTTCATTAGTAAGCTGAATGGGTCAGAGATGACTCCATAGACCTTACAGGCTTACCAAGATAAAGCACCTCTGGTCACTTACACTAGCAGGAAAGTAAAAACCACATTGGTTTACTTTACATATTCTTCAAAACATGGATAAAACAAATGCACCTCTCTCCTGGATGGTTTTAATTTTTGTGATGTTTTGGGGCAGAACTGGAGGCAGAATAGAATTCCACGAAATCAGTTGGCGTGGTGTTTGCACTGTTTCACGTCTCACCACACAAGGGCAGGTTTGTGCCTCATGCCCTTCTCAGATGACGACCGGGGTGTGAGGATGACACTTCTAACACCAGGGTTGGGGGGACCACTGGCAGGGCCCAGATAGGCGGCGCCCATCGCTTCCACGCAGTCAGCCAAACGCAGCGAGTGGGAGCAACACAGGCAGAGGGTGGCGAGGAAGGGGAAGCAGACTCCACAGCAGGACAGAAGCCTCCCTGCAGAGGTGACTCCCACTGAGCCTGGGAAAAGGTGGGAGCTGCCTGAGGGACAGGGAGGAAGGGTGAGGGGCAGTGCTTGGTCCTCAGGGAAGCAGCCCAGGTCCCTGCTCCTATAGACAAGCTCTCCAGTGCCCACCCGGCATTCCCGACCCTGTCCCTCTGGCCTCTTCCTACCTCTCCATTCACAAAATCTGCTGTTCCCACAACATGCTCGATGCTGCCGATCAGAACTCATCCGAGACCATCCCTGAACTCGAGCTCTCTTCTGCTTCCACTTCAACCTCATTTACTCTGAGCCAAAGAGGGTGACAGTCAGGAGACCAGGGCTTGGGCCTGGCTGGCCCATGAGTGGCTCTGCTGGCTGCTTACTGGCTATTTGGGTGTTGGGCAAGTTCCGTGAGCTCTCTGGACTTGTCCCCAAATCAGAAAAAGTGCAGGGCCCACTCATGGAGCTGTGATGACTGAATGTGCTGACACGGTCACAGTTCTCAGGCATGGAGCTGAGCACCTGGTGCCACCTCGCAGAGGTTTGCAGTCATCCCTCAGTACTCAGAAGAGTGTCGTCATTACTACATCAGTGCGTGGAGGGCCAGATCTCTCAGAACCTAACCCAGAAATGATTACCTCATTCAGGAATTCATTTCCTTCAACACGAACCCCTTTCACTTTGAAACCCCATTTCTCTCTGGTGACTCTGGTTTCGTTTCATCTTGTACTGGAGTGCTTCTGTCTACTGGGGACATCAGGTGTCGGTGATTCTCCACCACCCAGCAAGGAGGTACCCGATGTTCAACTTGAATTGAGAAAGCTGGTGATATTGTGACAGATAGATTTCCTAAAGCAGGAAGTCAAGCAGAGCAGGAAGTAAGGACAGTCAGGGAGCAAGTAAAGGCTCATTTCAGAGAGCCGGCCTCAGAAATCTGAAAGAGTAGGGAAACCTGAGTGGTTCCCCAGTTGGAAAGGAAGAGCAGAAATTAATGTATTTTCATGCAGAAATTCACAACGCCATACGCAGCTTGAAGGGTGAAATCTTAAGGTCCATTTTTCTGTGATAATATTCACAATCTCACTCATTCAGCACACTGGCCAGGTCCCACTCAGCTCAGAGGCTAGCTCCTAAGGCCTTTGCCCTCATGCCTCTGCACTGGAGGCTGCCTTCATTTACAGCACTCCACTATCACTCGCAAATAGAAATAAATAAAACCTACACCGCAGACCAGTGTGAATGAAAATGTCCCCAAGCCCCTCAGAGAAGCATGCAGCCCAGCCCAGCCCAGCGCTGTGTGGGGTCAGCCAGTCCCAGGCCAGAGCTCCGACGTGTGCTTCATGTTGGTGGACCTACCTCCCTCCTCCAGCAAGGGGAAAAAAATCCCTGCTTCACAGGCTGGGCTGGGAACTAAGCGAGATGCTCAGGGAGCCCCGCCAACAGCTGGGACGCAGAAGGCAGGACTCAAGGGTCTCCCCACCGCTCCCCCTGCCCTCCAGGAAGGCCCCTGAGAAACCAGGCCGTTTCTCCAGGTTGGAACACAGACAGCAGTGTGCATCCTAGGCAGAGTGTCCTCAGAGGACACATTCCAAGACCCCCAGTGGGGGGAAACCATGAACAGCACCCAACGCAGTATATGCTACCTGCATACCTATGACAAAGGTTAATGTATACATGAGGCGCACGGATATAAAATACAACAGTTGTAATAATATACTATTAAAAAGTTATTTAAAACATGAATTGCATATTCCTATAATTTTTTTTTTTTTTTTTAGAGACAGGGTCTCGCTGAGTTGCTTAGGGCCTCGCTAAGTTGCTGAGGCTGGCTTTGAACTCACGATCCTCCTGACTCAGCCTCCCAAGTCACTTGGATTACAGGCGTGTGCCACCGTGCCCGACTCTCCTATAATTTTTTTGAGCTTGGATCTTGCTAATTGCTGAGGCTGTCCTCAAACTTGTGATCCTCCCACTGCAGTCTCCTGAGTACCTGGGATTACACGCAATGTGTGCCACTGTGCCCAGCTCTGTTTCTGGAATTTTGCATTTCATATTTTTGGCCCTGAGGTGTGCCCGCAAGTGACTGAAATCATGGAAAGTGAAATTGCGGAAGAGGGGGCTACCCTATTTCTATTTTGTCTTCAACCCGTCATGCTGTTTCCCAGGTGTGTCTGACATTCCGACTGTGTGGTCACGGGATTTAGTGCATCTGTTTAACAACATAGGTTTTCGTGGTCTTCTGAGGACCAAGCACATTCCAGGTAGCAAGGACATGGAAACAGGTGAGACACAATGAACTGAGAATGAGCACAGTGAGTTTTGAATTCAAGAAGCATGTGTCCTAGCCAGAAAAATGGACATGTAAACAAATCATAATACACAGGATACATATAAACAGTCAAGGATCCACAGGGAGGGAGAGGGCTCGGGGCAGGCAAGAGGATTCATGTGTGGAGAGCCCAGACAGGGCTGGCGGGACCAGGGAGGGCTTCCAGGGGAGAAGCAGGGGACAGCTTTGCCAGTGGATGGAAACAGTCAGGAGTCTGCCAACAGTCAACCACACTACAGCTGTGTCTCACCTGGTGACAATCACAGCCATCCCTGCTTCTTTAAGTATGTGCAATGATTTCCCATGACACCACCACTTAAGCAGGCATTTTTCAGAAAGGGCACCATCCTAATCTGACACAGGACTGCATCCGCTCATGCTCTGGATGGCGGAAAGAATGCCGGCCTGCTGTAGGCAGCCTAACAACAAACCTTGATTCGGCTTTCAGGCTTTCGGATCTGGCAAGGGGGTCAAGTACAAGCAATGTAAAACCGCAGGAGGGAAGGACACAGGGGAATGAGGACAGGAGGGGGTCCTGATTGGCAGGCAGCCCCTTTTTCTCTCCCCCAGTTGCGTATTACCTCTGAGTGGCAGGCACCAGCAGAGGAGGGAAGTTCTCACCGCCTCACTCTGCTGGAGGGAAAAATGACACTGGAGTGGAAATGCAAATAAGCAGCAGGGCGTGTTCCCTGAAGGGACCGTCACCACTGCTGGGCCCTCTCACAGCTGCAAGCCACAGCCTCCGTCACCAATACCAATGGTGCTTAGCCAGGTCCTTCCAGGGGCTGCACCCCCGCCCAGCCCCTTCACCACAGCCACTTCCTCGAGCAGCTTTGCAGGTTCTGTGTGCAGCCGCCGTGCAGGTGCCTCATACGCAAGGGAAAAGCTGAGCGATGAAACTGACTTTGACATTATGCACGACAGTAAAAGAACACCAGCCTGCCGGGGCAGGTGATAAACGAAGAGCAACCCTCCCAGCCACAGCCTGCAAAGACTCAGTCCGCAAAAGCTGAGATGATGCGCATGTGCGTTCACAGGAAGCCTGACCGGGAGAGACGTGCACCTGTGCAATCCTGTCTCTGTGACTGGGAGGTGGATTTTCCAGGAAGTGAGTGAGCCTGGGTGTTGGGACCCTTCACATGGGCAGCCCCGCCCACCCCACCCCTATTCATTCATGTGTCCTCAAGTTTCCACCGGTCCAATGAGCTTTCCGTCCTGTAGTTTAAGCTTTGGTGTGTGTGCACTTAAATCCACACAGCCTGAAGCCCACCTGGGGTTGATTTGATGTGGTCTTCCCATGCAGGTGGATTTCTTGCCACCCCATACCATCTCCCCACAAAAGCTATTTTAGAATCAGTAAAAACTGAAATAGAAATCCATGATTTTCATGGCTTAAACTTGACCTCGTTTTATAGGCGGGAAAAAGGCACACGCCTGTAATCCCAGCAGCTCAGAAGGCTGAGGCAGGAGGATCATGAATTCAAAGTCAGCCTGAGCAATTTAGCAAAGCCCTAAGCAACTTAGAAAGACCCTGTCTCAAAATAAAAAATAAAAAAGGCCTGGGGATGTGGCTCAATGATGAAGCACCCGAGTTCAATCCCCAGTACCAAAAGAAAAAGAAATGAGAATCAATGTTATTGCATTGATATAGGTTCTATGATAACTATTGTTACACATTTTGTTGTGCCAACAGCTATTTGTTTAGTACTTACTCTGGGCCAGACAGTTTAAGCACCTCACATACCTTGTTTCAACTAATCCTCATTGCGACATTATGAAGCAAGGGTACTCACTGTGCAGATGAACAGGGCGGGACAGAGGGAGAGGGAGAGAAGAGGAAGAGGTGGGAGAGGAGAGGCGCAAACCCTGGAGCAATTCACAAGACATTTACCTAAATTCCCACTGTGATCTGGGGCTGGTGTGACTCCTAATGGTGATGCTTCCTTTAGGCAGAGAAGTAACAATCTCCCACTCCCTTGGCTCAGTAATTTTTTTCTACATCAATTCTAGTTTCTTAATAGATCTTTTAATAGCTAATGTGTATTTCCTTTTGACAATCTCTGTCTTACTAAGATATTTGTTTGAGGATCAAGGAAGCCTAGTTAAATTTAAATTAGACCCCAACTCACTTAATTTCTTTATTCTAAAATCATACCTATGTTCCACCTCCAAACTAGAGATTATGGATGATGAAGACAATGTGAATAAATGAGTTGATCTGGAGCAAGTGGCATAAGAATTTGCAAGCCAGAGGAGAAATCCAATGACACTCAACCACCTTAGAAAAAATCCACACCATGTAGCTTTGGGATAGAGTCTTCTGTTTTGTTTCTTAAACTAACTCTGAAATTACTTCCTCCACACTGCTCAGATCATTACCACATTTTAAATGTATGTCATTCAATATAAGTTCAATCATCCTTCATCTAATTTATTATTGGCTTTGTTTCCCAGCTTTTCAATGCCATTGACTAAAGGCAAGTTACAGTAACTGTACAATAACTTCAGTCTCAACCCACCCGCCCCACAATGGCCTCTCCCGCATAGACATGGATACTCATCCTACCTTATCTGCTTCAAGAGAAGAGCAGTCTGGGCACGAGGAAGTCAGCTCTTAGAATAGCTGACCTGCCTCTCTCCCCTTCCTGTCTGGCAGAGGCTGAAACAGCACATCCACGTGGCCACCCTGAGTGCTTCTGCAGCTACTCCCCACGTCACCAGGGACCCAGGCAGCAAAGCCCCTCCAAAGCCACACCCAGGAGCCCTTGTGGGTCAGCATTTCACACTGTTAACTAGAGGAAAGGCCAAGTTGATTGATCTGATGAAATATGTCATCCTTCCCAAGAAACCCCCCAGAGACCAGTGTAGCCCATTGTGAGGAGTTTGACTACATCTCAAAGAACAGCTGCTAACTCAAGTATGGATTCATGACGAGACTGGCATGGGCTTTTGGGGGGGGTCAATTTTCTTTGAAGTATATCATGCATACAGAATATTATAGAAGTCATAAACAGAGCTGTGGTCTGGACATCCCCTCCCAAACTCATGACACGTAACTGCCACTGTGTTAACAGAGTTAAGTTGTGGGACCACTGGGAGGTAATCAGGCACGGGCACTGCCCTTGTGAGTGGTTGATGCTGTTATCACGGGATGGCTGTTAACTTGGGAGTGGGCTACCTGAGAAGAGTTTGTCCTCTCCCCTTCTCTAACTGCTGCCTTCCACGACACAGTAGGAAGGCCCTCACCAGATGCCAGCACCTTCACCTTGCACTTCCCAGCCTCTAGAACACTGAGAATGAAGTTCCTATCCTTTATAAGTCACCCAGTTTCTGTTTTCCTGTTAAAGCAGCACAAAATGGACTGAGACCCCCAGCTTGACAAATGTTCCCAAGGTGAACTCACCCCGTCAAGAAACAACATGAAGCCAGGAGTGGTGGGCACACCTGTAATCCCAGCGGCTCAGGAGGCTGAGATAGGAGAATCGCGAGTTCAAAGCCAGCCTCAGCAAAAGAGAGGCACTAAGCAACTCGGATTCTGTCTCTAAATAAAATACAAAATAGGACTGGGGATGTGACTCAGCGGTCAAGTGCCCCAAGTTCTATCCCAGTACCAAAAACGAACAAAACAAAAAAAAAAAAAAAAAAAAAAAGGAGAAAGAAAAGAAAAAAAGAAAAGAAATAATATGGACAGCCCTGGAACCCCCTCCTCACTGTTTCCTGTCACTATCTTCCTTCCTGGCCTATTACCATGATCTAACACCATTCATTAACTGCTCTGTTTTTTGTGTTCATCTAAATGGAATCATAGGCTATTGCCTCCTCTGGATCTGGCTTCTTTCAGCATTGTGTGTGAGACTCATCCACACTGTTGCAGTCATTTATTCTCATTGCTGTAGTGCATCTCACTGCAAACTTCTGTATGAATTGTTACATTGTTAATGGGTGTTTGTGTTATACAATTCATATTAACTATAAGTAGTATTGCTACATACATTTTTGTATAGTCTTTTGGATGAATATCTGTATGTTCCTGTTTGTTATGTGTCTGGAAATGGTTCTGCTAGCGCATAGGACAGGGATATGTTTCACTTTGGGAGATGCTGTCAAGTGGTTTTGTTTTTGTTTTGTTTCGGTTTGGTTTTGTTAAGGGATTGTTATGAATTCACACCCCATCTGGCAACCTGTTCCAGTTGCTCCACACCCTTAACAAGGCTTGGTATCATCTGCCTTTCTTGTCCATTCAGGAGGATGTATAGTGGTCTCACATTTTGGTTTTACTGTGTATTTCCCTGATAGTTATATAGCTGAACATTTTGAATATCATTTCATGTGTTTATTGGTTATTTGGATACTGTTTTGGTCAGCTTTTTCATTCTGTGAACAAAAGATCTGACAAGAGCAACTTAGGGGAGGAAGTTTATTTGGGGCTCACAATTTCAGAGGTCTCAGTCCATGGGTGGCTGACCCTGCAGTTTTGAGCCCGAGATGAAACAGAACATCATGGCAGAAGAGCATGGTGGAGGAAAGCAGCTCAGGACACGGCAATCAGGAAGCAGAGAGAAGGCTCCACCCACGGGGACAAAATATAAACTGCAGAAGCACGCTGGCAGTGACCTATCTCCTCTGGCCACATCCTGCCTGCCTTCAGTTACCACCCAGTTAATCCCTATCAGGGAATTAATCCACTAATTGGTTTACAACTCCCATCATTTTTCATTTCACCTCTGAACTTTCTTGCATTATCTCACACATGAGCTTTTGGAGGACAAGCCATATCTAAATCTTAACATACCTACTCTTATGTAGAGTTGTTCAAGTCTTTCACCTGTTGTTCAGTTGGATCATCTGCCTTTCTATCATTGATTTGCAGAAGTTCTTTATATATTCAGGATAGGAATTCTTGACTGGGAATAAATAAAGCGTGTGTATATTTTCTCCCATTATATGAGCTTGTTTTTCTCATTCCCTTAATCAGCCCTTTTGGAGGTCTCAGACTCTCATGAGGTGAAGTCTAATTGAAATGTGTGATGTTTGCCTAGTGAGCTGACAACTAAGCTTAAGGTGCTCTGTTTGGTTTACTCATGAGGACATGAACTTTACTTTGTTCATCCCTTTAGCTCTTGAGTTCTGAAATCTCATTCTTCTGTGGCTTAAGGATGATGACAATTAAGTTGATGAATCCCATCTGGCAAGGAACAATGGTGTGTGGAGGTGGGGTAGCTGCTGAGGGTTAGAATAAGTAGGGAAGACTAAATTAATAGGGCAAGTTTTAGAGTGAGACGGATCTGAGAGATCTTAAGCAAATCACTCAGTGTCTCTGCACCCATCTCCTGGTTCCTCTTAGTTTCACAGTTCCTTTAATTCATTCATAAATGTTTACTGTGTATCTATTAAGTTTCAGGCACCGCTACAGGGATTGTGGCTGAGGACCTCGAGACTGAACAAGTCCTCAATAATTAATAACTGCCATTTATTTTCTAGAATCACTGGTTTGTAGCCTGAGATGCTGAGTCAATCCATTTAGGAATACTTGAAAGAAAATGCTTTTGAAATGAGAATCGTTACTTCCAAATCAGCATCAGACTGCTGTAATGAATAGCGCAGAATGGTGGCTTACCCAGGAAAGTCCTGCCTCAGAACTCTGGAGGCTGCAAGTCCAAGGTTAAGATGGGCAGGGCTGGAGGTGCCTTTCTTCGGGATGCTCCTCTCTGCGACTCACACATGGCCATCGTCCCCCAGTGTCTTCACATGGTGATTCCTGGTGCCCGTTGTGACCTGAACTTTTCTTTTTATTAGGATGTAAACCACTTTGGTTACGGTCACAGATATGACTTCATTTTATCTTCTTACCTTTTTAACGGCTCTGTCCCAAATACAGTCACAGTGAGGTATGAACATATGAATTTGGGGAGAGTGACATAATTCAGACCATAACAACAGGATATACTAAGAAAATATTAAACACATTTATTTTTAAAATCTATAACTTAAACTTTATTAATGTTCAGTAAGTAAATTTAAACATACCTGTCACATACATGCTCAAAAATTACTTCTGCCAGAGAGTCATAGTTGAAGAAGTTTGGAGACCACTGATCTAACGTGTCCAGCTACAAGGGGCAGCAGATGGAGGAGCTGGCAGAGGAAGAATGTAACTCAGACCCAATTCCAAAGTAAAGTGAGGTGACACGTGGCAGGTGGGGGTGGAGGCTGCTTAGCAGAGAGGGCAGACTGGCTGGACTGGTGACTGGACAGGAGCATGAGGACAGCATGACGGAGTCCCACGGGAGACCTTCAGTGTGCTGTGTGTGTGGCGGGTGGCAGCACTGGCCAAAGGCTGGCTGCGGGGATGGGGGGGATCTGTTATGTGTGCAGATGGCAGGCGCCACTCAGGAGCAGCACCTTCTTAGCCAGCACTCAAGCCACCTCTCCCACTCTTCACTCTTCCTGGGTTGGGGTCCCAGGGAAGTGGCCACAGCAGCCAGAGCAGCAGCTATTTCTAGGTGATACTGAGGCGTTTCAGTGTGACAGTACCCAGGCTTCTCAATCAACAGCAGACCCAAATAGAAGCCCTTCTTAGATAATCTCCTTAGCACGTAATTTCTCAGTGCAGGACTCTCCTTCTAGGAGTGAAAGTCAGAACTTTATTTCCCATGATATTAAACTCTTCAGGCCGGTGCAGTGGCGCACACCTGTAATCCCAGCACTTGGGAGGCTGAGGCAGGAGGATCGCGAGTTCAAAGCCAGCCTCAGCAACTTAGCGAGGCCCTAAGCAACTCAGTGAGACCCTGTCTCTAAATAAAACACAAAATAGGGCTGGGGATGTGGCTCAGTTGATGTACACCAAATTAGAAAAAATAAAAATTTTTTTTAAAAAATATGCCTTGCTGGAAGCCGTGCGCGGTGGCGCATGCCTGTAATCCCAGCAACTTGGGAGGCTGAGGCAGGAGGATCGCGAGTTCAAAGCCAGCCTCAGCAACTTAGCGAGGCCCTAAGCAACTCAGTGAGACCCTGTCTCTAAATAAAATGCAAAATAGGGCTGGGGATGTGGCTCAGTGGTGGAGTGCCCCTGGGTTCAATCCCCAGTACCAAAAAAAAAAAACCCCAAAACAAAAAAACTCCTCAGACTTGCGTGTTTGGACATTGCTCTTCCTCCCTCCTTACCATCCTTGACTTAGCATGACTCCATGGTGCATCTTATAACACGCTCCTAGGCACAGGGAAAGAAAGGAAAAGGTCAAATTTCCTCAGGATCAGATTTGGATTATACAGGGCTACAGATCTTAAATAGGAGAACAGCACAGCAAAATATTATTGATAATATTTGTTTATGAGTCAACTTGTTGATTGCTATGATTATGAGACCCGTGCTTAGTAAATCAAGGTGTCGGCAACTGCAGTCTATTTCTACAGTTTGTAGTAACTCCAGGCTATTTCCACAGTTTGTATGTAAGAGACTTAACTGGAAGGAAGAAGGGTGATTGCTGGTCTATGACTAGCCCTCAAATTGGAAAACAAACCCAAGATTCACTCCACTGACTCAATGCCCCGAAGTTAAATGTTATTCTAAAATACAGCTGAATACTAGAGATTTACGAGCAGTTATGAGTCATGGACATCCATTCTTGGAACATAGGAAGATAGCAGCTAGTGAATTGCCAAATGTCATATCAATTTTAAATTCCTTACTCCTACAGCCTATAATCAATTAGATAGAGTATGATGCCATCCATATCCTGGCATTTCCCCAAGCACGACAACATTACATAAGGCTAGAGAATTCAAACCCTCCTATTAACAGAAATCAGTTTTTAAATATTCCATAAAGACCACGTCTTAGTCAACTTTGTAGCAGTAACGAATGTTCTTTGATAGTAAAACTGGAGAGTGGTATCCAGAACATGTAAGTTGAAGTCAGGGAAAATATTTCACAAGGGACACTTATATGCTTTCTGTTGGTTTATGTGCATGCTGGTGATCTTTGATTACAATAAAGCTGAAGACATATACATTAGCAATGCCCTATCACAGCAGCCATTTAGGAATGAGGAAGTTTCTAGAGTCAGGTGTGGGTGGCACACACTGTAAACCCAGCTACTGGAGAGGCTGAGGAAGGCCATTGTGAGTTTGAGGTTGGCCAAGGCAAAAGAGCAGGACCCTGTCTCACAGCGGCAGGAGTGGGGGGTTCCCCAGGCTGCAGAGAAAATGAGAAGGGCCTCTCCAACTCCACCCTGATTGCAGATGTTTGCTCGGAGTCCCTTTACTCTTGTTTTGCACATAATTTTAAGACACTTTTAGCCAGCAGAATTCAAGGACCACAACATAGTAGCAGAAGAAAATGAGAGTTAAACGCCCTGGTTTGCATCAGAACTGTGGTGGGGAGGGCGCCTGGAACCAGGTGCGTGGAGGACACTGAAGAGGGTATCTCAGGTGACTCTGGGGATGGCAGGAAGACAAAGTAATGTCAGAATCAGGATTACATGCAGACCGAGGAGCAAGACTGAAACATGGGATTAGGTGAGTTGAAGCCAGGTCAAAGAAGGGAACTTAAAAGGCAAAATAAAGGCCTGAGGTTGTGGCTCAGTGGTGGAGCATTTGCCTACCATGTGTGAGGGACTGGGTTCCATTCTCAGCACCACATATAAATAAATGAATAAAATAAAGGTCTACCAACATCTAAAAAATCCTTTATGAAAAAAAGGTTGTTCAGAATCTAAGAAGCAGGAGGCCAGCAGGTCTCCTTGCTCAGATCATTTGCCCAGGACAGCACAGTCTTGGGTCTCTCTCAGTTCTACCCTCCTCTTGAAGCTCTCTGAGTCCAACAAGAAGGCACTACATTCCCCACTTCTCTCCATTTGGGTGTGAGGCAGAGCAAATATGCCCTGAGTAATTCATTTATTCACTATTCATTCATTCAGTTCTTAAAAAATATTTTTTTAGATGTTGATAGACCTTTATTTCATTCATTTATTTATATGTGGTGGTGAGAATCCAACCCAGAGCCTCATACATGCTAGGTAAGCACTCTACCACTGAGTCACAACCCCAGCCCCTATTCATTCAGTTTTAATTGTGCACCTACTATGTATGGGCCAGGCACACTGGCAGGGGAAGGAGATACATTAGTGAATAAAATGAATTCTGCCTGCATGGAACTTAGATTCTAGATGGAGAGACAACAATAAATACATCCTTTCAAACTGAGAGGAGTTCTAAGAAGGAAAGGCACAGAGGTGGACACAATTTGTTGTCTTAAGTGGAGTGATCAGAAAAGGCCTTGTTGAGGTAATTTTGAGCTAAGACATGTTATAGTTTAATCATGTGGAGTCAACCAGGAATAAATCTGTACATTATCAACAATTATTGAAATTACTGACGCATGGCAAGGCAAAATGGAAGAGAGGAAGGTCTCAGCTAAGATCCTGATAGACGACTTAGGTTACAGTCAATCAGTTGTGACTAATCTAAATGAGAGATAGCAACTTTGAGCTATAGTCAGGAGTTTATGGTGTAGACACAAGGGTTGCTGATGGACAGAAGGGGGTTGAGAAGCTTAGTCTTTATTTTCAGCTCTTCTCAGGGGGGTGGTTAGTGGGTTCCAGCAGCAGAGCTTTGGAGAGGCAAGGAGTGACCACTCAACTTCAAGTGCATGATAAAACCAGAACAAGCGTCTCCAAAGACAAAAGTCCAAGCCTGGAGTAAGAGCGATAGGCACACACCCTAGCCCTTGCAGAGGAGTCTACAGAGCTGGGTGGCATTGCTCATTTCCAGAGATGTCTGGACATGTCAAGTCTGCATATGGTTCATTATAGCTAAGCAAGACAGGAAGCGTGCTGCATTTTACAAAATTTCCCACTTAAAGTGATTTTTCACACCGTATTAAGGAAAAAGTCTCACTTACTATATATGGAAAATTTACTTCTCCAAGTTTTGTTCAGATAACTATCCTAATCCTAGGTTCCCAAGGGGACTGTAACCAGCCTCTCATACCTATCACGCCTTCACTTCAGGAGTCACTTTACAGTGCGCTGCTAGCTGTCTGGGCCCCTCTGAAAGCTCCCATTAATTCACCCGTAGGAGCTGGGGCGGGGAGGGGCACGACGATGCTTCCCCTCCCTGACTGGCTTTTGTAGCTTTGGCTCCAGTTGCTGCGGTTTAGTGAGCTGCTAGGCTACCCTGACTGCTTCGCATGGAAAACACCACGTCCCTAAGGGCTGACCCGGCCACCACTTCCCTATCCCGCGTCAGGTCCAGCCAACTACTCAGACCTCTCTTATGTCGCCCGCGGCCCGGCGAGGGGCGGGGCCCCACGCAGGCATGGGCGTGGTCGCTATGGTGGGTGTGGCCCAGGGCGCGCCAGAGGGCGTGGCCGGAGCGGGCGGACGCAGGCGTGAGTGGGCGTGGGCGTGGGCGTGGCTTGAGTGGGCCTGCGCAGTCCGCTATACTCAAGGCGGCGGAGGCGGCGAGCTGGAGGAAAGATGGAAGACTACCAGGCTGCGGAGGAGGTAGGAGCCCGGGGGCGGCTGGAGTGTGGAGGCCCAGAACCCTGTGCGCGGTGGCGTGGTCCCGCCCGGGGAGTCCCGGCTGTTTCCCGGGCGGCTCTCTGGGCTGTGGCCGTCCCCGGCTGGAGGCTAACGAGCGCCGGTGCCGACCGCGGCCGCCTGCACCGGCTCCGCCGCCGTTGCCCGGCGGGGAGGGGCGCGGCGGCCGGGACTCCGACTGCTTCCCGCGCGGCCGGCGCCCAGCGGTCCGCCGAGAGCGCCCCGGCACCGCCGGGAGCATGACATCACTCCGCCCTTTATTCCGCGGTGCGGACCCCAGCCCGGCCCCGGAGCGCTCCCGGTCCGGGGCTGATGGCTGGAGCCTGGCATTTTAGCGGACCCCAGGTGTCCTGCGTGCGTGACAGGGGCGCGCAGGGCCATCTCCCAGGCCCTTCAGTCGGGGGCTGATGTCCAGGCTGTCTGCCAAACGCACACATGCAAATAGGAGAACCTGCCTTTGTCTCAGTTCCGCACCGCTCCTTGTCCTGCTGCTGCGCTCGCTCCCGCCCCGGCAGCCGCGAATGAGTTTCATTTCAGAGTTTGAGATGAATAAAATAGCCCATTCTGGTGGGGTGGGGGGACGTCTCTTACTGCTCCTAGAAGTAGGGTCAAAGCACACAGTCATCTGCCCGGCAGTAGGCATCGTAAGGTGTGCCATTGTAAAGGCCTTTTCTTCAACCTGATAAGGATGCAGGAAAAAAACGATGGACACCGCTGTTATAGAATAGTTGCTTATTTTCTTCTTGCAGAATAATCCTTGTTGAAATGCAAATGGAGTTCTATGTTTTATGCAGCCTGTCAAAAATAAAAACATAAATTTGATAAGGTTTGGTATTTTGTCATTTTTTAAAACAGTTCAACCAGGAATGTTTTGAGGAGAAAATAAAACTTAAGGACTGACCCTAGAGTTTTGTTTCATCTGATTTCCTGACAGGAGGTTTCTAAAGCAATGTCATCAGCGTTTGAATGTTGATAGCAACCAAGTCAATAATCATGAGAAGCCATGGTTCAGAGGCAGTGAGCCAAGAAGCTTTTCTCTGTAAACCACCTACTAATATAGGATTGAAAAATGGCTTGTACATAGAAACATCAAGTAAACCTTTTAAAGGAAAAGACCTGTGAAGAAACCCTTAATACTGCATTCTGACTCTGACTTTCATGGGGAGGTGGCTTAGTGACTCCATTATTTCAGATCACAGTGGCATATCTGTAAAATGAAGGGGTGCAATAGTCATCTGTTTTACAGGAGATTTGTGCCCTGGCTGGATGAGACCATGACTGTCTTGGGTTCCACTTGCTTTAGGTGTTTTTTAAATTGGCCATTCAATCCTACCAAGCCTTTTCTGCATACCCTCTAACTTCACCTGGATTTACTCTCAACTCATTCATCTTTCTTGTAGAAGTCTAAACTGCCCAGTGGAGTCAATGCATCTGCTATACTTAGCACTAAGTTCATTAAAATGTCCTTCTACCCTTTGCATACTTTAACCATATCTAAAGTTAACAGGACCTTCCTTTATGGTTAGGATCATTGTAATCATTTGGAAAGGTCATTTAAATTTCCAGAAATGACTCAATCTCTAAGATAGTGCACATTTTCATTAACTTGGTGATTGGGTTTTGTTTCCAAGTCTGAATTCTCCTGAGTATAGCAAAGGTATACTTTGAGCAGCCAGCTCTTATTTCTAGTGAAAAGGAAGGGACATCACTAGAACAAAGCAGAGCCCACCTGGTCACCAGGCAGACAGGGAGGAAAAGTCCTTGCCACAGCAGAGCTCACAGCTCTTATTCCACCTGCCAGGCACTCTGACTAAGGGCTCCTGGGGCTGTCCTCTAGGAGGCAGGTCCAGAACTAAGTACTGTTCCCAGGACTCACCAGTAACTGTAACTGCTGGTTTTCCAGTGAGGAAGCACCTTGGCAGGCAGGCTCCTGACTGACGTTATTTTCAGGATGACCTGTAACTGTGAATCTGTGTGTGAAAAGGAAAGGAAACTCTCCTTCTGGACTAGATTACTGCTGACAGCCCGCCTCCCTAGTCAGCTGGTTCATTGTGCAGTGGGACAGCATTAAGAAAAATCATTATCCAGAGATAGTATAATCATTTTAATTACTGTTGTTAATAGGGGCTTTATTTTTTCTTTTTCTTTTTTTTTTTATTTTTTGAATCAGGGATTGAACTCAGGGACACTTGGCCACTGAGCCACATCCCCAGCCCTATTTTGTATTTTATTTAGAGACAGGGTCTCACTGAGTTGCTAAGGGCCTCGCTAAGTTGCTGAGGCTGACTTTGAACTCGAGATCCTCCTGACTCGGCCTCCCAAGTCGCTTGGATTACAGGCGTGCCCCACCGCACCCGGTTTTTTAATAGGGGCTTTAAGCAAATAAAACCAACCTCCTGAGTTTTAGGTCTCCTAATCAGTTTACATTAGGGAAGAGAGAATTACATATTTTAAATGGCTTAAATTGCATCAATTAATTTATATAAAACTCGAGTAGTAACCATCTCTACTGGTTAGTGATCCTAACAGCCAGTTGAATGGGAGAAGGATCAAACTCCTGACCACATTTAAAGCAGGGTCTTGGATTGTAGCATGGTTAACAAACAACAGCAACAGAACCTTTAAATTATACGCATGTGTTCCAGTCCTGCGGCTGCAGTCACTGGCTCTGTGATGCTCAGGGGCCACTTAGGGTTTGAGTTTCCTTGTAAATTCCTTGCATTCCCGAGTGAAGTGAACAGGCTAGTGAGGTAACCTCTAAAATCTTCATTTCTATATTTTGTTTATTGCTTGAATTTGCATTTAGGCAGTGCAAACATCTTTTAAATATATCAAACTTACCTAATTTTTCTTCCCTCGTAGACTGCTTTTGTTGTTGATGAAGTGAGCAACATTGTGAAAGAGGTAAGAGGAGAAATGCTTCCTTTATTTTTATTTTTTTTTTTGGTACTGGGGATTGAACCCAGGGGCACTCGGCCACTGAGCCACATCCCCAGCCCTATTTTGTATTTTATTTAGAGACAGGGTCTCACTGAGTTGCTTAGGGCCTCGCTAAGTTGCTGAGGCTGGCTTTGAACTCACAATCCTCCTGCCTCAGCCTCCCAAGTGCTGGGATTACACGCGTGTGTCACTGAGCTGGGCGAAATGCTTCCTTTTTAAGTGTTTGATTAATGGCTTTTAT
>JAJEJO010001236.1:599474-618915 GCA_020662805.1 Glaucomys volans
GCTGGGCGAAATGCTTCCTTTTTAAGTGTTTGATTAATGGCTTTTATGAATGAAAACACTATGAGTTAAATACTTGGGAATATTTTCAGCAATTACTGAGCATTTCAAATAACATTTTTACTTCATTAATATCTAGATTAGAATTATTCTTATATTGTGTAAATTATATATATTAAATTAGGATATTTCCTGTGGCATATTACTAAATGTTACCAAGGCTAAATTCTGTGACCTTTTAGCGTAGAAGACTCATGGCATACAAACAACATTTCTAGTGTTTAGTGCGAGTGAATGCAAAGAAAATTTATCAACTTTGAGTTTGGAACTGGTGAGGCACTTTGGGGATTAGTCTTCCTTCATTCCTAAACTCCCACATTTTTGTTATGCGGCATAGTATCTCCCCTTAGAGGATGAGGAGGATGAGACAAAAGCGCTATTGTTCTTCGTTCATTCCTGAGAACTCCGCAAGGAGGGAGCCGTCCAGGGACTGACCCTCCCGGAGTCGGAGTTTGCAGTGTGGGGAGGGGAGAGCAGGCGCTTATCAGATACTTGGACATGTGAGCTTGCATTTGCTGTGTGGACAGTGCCACAGGACGTGGTGTTGTGAGAGCATTTAAAAGGGAATTCAATCTGAATTAGAGTTAATAGTGGAAAGAAGGGAGCACCACTTCTGGGCTGTGACAGCATGTGCACAGGCCCCGTGGTGGAGGTATGCATGAGTGTGTGAGGGGTGGAAGGGTGCAGAGCTGGGATTCCTGGGGCAGTAACAAAGCCAGAAAGGTAAGACTGAGCACAAACACTGAAGCCACTGCTGAAAGTCATTAGTGATCTAACTTTAAGGATACCATTTGAGGCTCTATATGTTAATTTACTACTAATGCAAATTATTGACTAATACTGGAGTAATAAAGAACCACAACCTATTTTTGTGAAAAGTATCCAAAGCAAAATGATTTTGTCTTTTACTGTATATATTATTCAAATCAGGTGTGATTTTCTGGTTTGAGGGGTCTTTAACAATTTGTTTTGCACTGTGTTCATGTATGACAGGTGGGGAGCAGGAAGGTGTATATAGACTAGAACCAGAAAAAGTGGAGTTAGCTTGTTAGGAATCTCAGATTGCCTGCTTGTTTCTAGCATTGACCTTGGCTTGCTCACCAGGGATCAGGAACAATGGAAAGTCTACATCACCACCCTCCAAGAAAGCATGGGGTGAATGTGACCAGCATCCCATTAACATGTATCTCTGGCCTTGATGGCATTTTTGCTCTGGTAGTAGGTTCATTCTCTACTCAAGCTACATTGACTAATGAGAAATTATCGTTTGGACAGGTTCGAAACCGAAGGAGGGGTTTTCTCCCTCCCTGAAAAAGTGAATTTCAGAGTGCATGAAGAGGGTTGCCAGATTAGAGGTTTGATTTGAGCAAAGTCTTCCTGTTTTTGATGGTTTCCAGGTCTATTATACCCTAGTCCCCATACCCCAGAACTGTTGGACCCACAAATGCTCTGAGCTACAGGGAGCAGACATGGCAGGGGATGAGGTGGAACCGGGAGCTGCGTTAGTGACTACTCAAAGCCCTGGGTAGATCAGAAGGTTTGGAGGTGGAATAGGGGTGACCCTTTGTTCCTCAGAAGCAGGGTTACTGGGTGGGCCTCAGACCCTGCTGCTTCACCACCACCTGTGCTGCAGGCCTTGGACTGCTGTCTGTCTGTGTCTGAGGATGGAAGATGCCCTCACTGAATGTTACTTTTATTTGGGGTCCTATGTGTCAGAGAAACTCAGGTTTCTGGTTTCCAGCACAGCAGATTAGAAAGGGTAGAGAAGAAAATGGCTTAGATGCAGGTACATGAGCCAGTGTGTGAAAGGTGAGCTGACAGGAAAGGACCCAGAAAGCCACAGGACCAGAGCCTCATAGCAGTAAGCTGATTAGTAGGAGAGGCAGTGAGCCATATCCTAGAATAGCCCTGGAAGAACAGAGCACAGAAAAAGAGGGACATCAAAATAAATAATATCATCACAAATTTTCAAGTTTTGAAATGTAAAGAGCTGTTCTTTAGCCCTAAAAATAATGAATCCTCATAATTAAGATTTAACTTGGCATCTTACATAAATCTTATTTCCTTAGCTCCTAGGATGATCCATTTTGGTTGTTAACTGGAAGGTGTTTGTGACTCCTTATGCTTTGTTTTCTAGGCTATAGAGAGTGCCATTGGTGGTAACGCTTACCAGCACAGCAAAGTCAATCAGTGGACCACAAATGTTGTAGAACAAACTTTAAGCCAACTCACCAAGCTGGGAAAACCGTTTAAATATATTGGTAATAGATTTTTGTTTCTCATGTATTTGTTGGTGGTTCTTTGAATACTGATCAGAGGTGTGTCCAGTACCAGAAGAGAGCTAACTTGGCAATTTAGTGCCTAACTTCAAAGAAAGTTCCTCCCAGGAATAGGTCACTGTGTGGTGTACACTTGGCCTATTGGGCTGCTGGTACAATTCCAGGGTATACAGCCGACTGGAAATTTTTAGAACAAGTAAGTGGTGAAAGAAGAGAAGCATGTAATTTGTCAAGAGAGTGGGACAACGCAGTCTGCCCTCATCATTTTTATTATGAATATCAACCACGTGACCTTTGTACATACATTGAAAGTGGGCAAAATGAAATTTATGTTGCCAAGGTTTTTCTAATAAAAGTTTGTTTTAATTTAAGTGACCTGTGTAATTATGCAAAAGAACGGAGCTGGGTTACACACGGCAAGTTCCTGCTTCTGGGACAGCTCTACTGATGGTATGATTTTTTATCCACATTTGTGAGGTCTTCCTGGGCCTTTTCCTTGAAAATTTTCAAATACCTTCTTCGCCCATGAGAGATATATGTTATTTAAAAGCAGTGATTGGTGAACTATATGTGCTTGGGTGTGTTGTGCCTTCAAAGGCATCTTTACAAGTTATCTTACATGTTATAGAGATTTGCCAGCCTTCTTTATTTGTATGCCATAAGGAGGTGGGTACTTGAGTGTTGGCCCTGGTGGGAGAAATTGGAACATCCAGCCCCCAGTTTTCCTCATTCTCAGTGCTGATCTGTCTCCCCCTCCTCCCCCAGGGAGCTGCACTGTGCGATGGGAGAACAAGACCATGTACTGCATTGTCAGCGCCTTTGGACTCTCCATCTGACCTCTTTGTTCAGCCTGTGACCTCTTTTTGTCTCAACATTGCTATTCCATCTTCTAACCCACCAACCATGAATTCGGTGAACACCTTTCTCTTGTGTTTTGTAGCACTCTCAAAACATAGACCAATAAACCAAATGACTGCACTGTTCTATGAGCTGCACCCCTGGAGTCAGGTGAATGGTTCTCTGTAGGTAGACTGGCGTTTGTATTGCCACTTGTCTTAACTCTGTATTTTTTTTCAAAGGTGCTAAAAACTGCAATCTGCTAGTGGAAAACTCTTTACTCTCAAATGATCCAAATACACTAATTTTCCATACTTTATACTTTTGTTAGAATAATAAATTATTCAAATTTAAAACCTGTTTGTTCTTCATAGTCTACATTAGTGTCACAAACTCCTCACATTTAGTTGGTGCCTTCAGAATCTATGGAACTACAAAGGAACATTGCATTCAGCTCTTTCTGCCATCTATGCCACCGTGAGAGTGCACCTGAGCGCTCTGGCCCGTGCTCTCAAGAGCAGAGCACCAACAATGCTGAGACGAGAGGTGAGGCCAGGTTCTTGGTAGGCCAGGCCCAAGGTCATCCACTGGTTTCTTACTATGACCACGAAGCGTCATAACGTCATTGGTGAATCTGAAATCACTGATCACAGGCAGGTTGACCAGGGAGTGACAAGCTCCAACTCATCTAGGAAAAAGGAGATCTGCAGCCACCTTGTCAATTTCAGTTCATTGTACTGATGACCTCAGCTGGCATGGACCAAAACGAACACAGGAGGGACAATCCTGGGCTGTTTTTCTAGGGCTGTGATTATACACAGACAGATAAAATTCCCAATGCCTTGGTGCACCGAAACATAGTTGCATCTATACTTTGGGCCTCTCCAGCAGGGGGACTTGTTGCTTCCACCCCTGCACCAAGATTCTGACAGCGTTGCTCACTGCTGGTTACATCTTCCAGGAGCATCACAACCCTCATTCCTCAGCTCCCACCTTCTGGAAGTTAAAGGGGAGGTTGGCAAGCCAGACACTTGGCTCAAAGCCGTGACATTACAGCCTTTAATCCCATGTTATTTTTCAGTAGCAATCACAAATTGTTTTAGTACTTGAGGGCTTACACAGTGCCTTCACAGTTGGTCACTTTGTGTCCACAGCAACAACACAGTTAATCCAACTGATTTAAAGTCAGACGTCCAAGTAAGTGAAACGGTGTGCCCAAAGCCCAGCTGTCTGCTCTTCGCAGCTCTCCTGCAGGCAGGCCACGGCAGATGTGCTAGTAGGCAGACATGGTCATCCTGGCACTGCAATGGAAAAAAAAGCCCCATTCTTGTCTCTGAAGCCCTTTTACTGAAGCATTCGTGTCTGAAAGGCCAAACTCCACACAAAGCAAACACGATGCATACAAGAATTGAAAGCTAAAAATGGACTGAACAGAAGGGTATAGTATCAGAATGAGGCCATTCCCAAAGAGTTGCCATAAATAAACATTTATTGACATTTGCCTGATTGAGTACAGCCACGGATCAGGTGGCACCGTGCTCTACTTACAGTTCCAAAATCATAGTTCTTCCGTTTTGAGCTTAAAAGTTCAGTGTTGTTTTATTTTACAAATATTTACAGATTTTTTTGTAAAAAGGCAGTTTTCAGTAGCAGAAAAATCTTTCATAGTGTATCACACCAGTGCATCCAAAATACCAAATCAAGACCAACTGCTGAACAGGATGTCCTAGACTAAAGCAGTTTCCCTTTGGCCTGAAGAAAAGATTTGTATTTTCTTCCCCTGCCCCCAATCTAATCTCTAAGGCAACCAGTTTCTAAACCCCTCAAAACACACAAATACACTTCAGTGTCTTTATCTGATCTTTAATAATGTTCATAGAATAGTCCCTTTTAATGATCCCTTTTATGGGTGCATTTTTCCTGTGAAAAGATTCAGGAAATAAGTTACTGGCCACATTATAACTTTTATCATAACTGTGCCTTCAATAAACAGTTCACCAACCACTTGAGGCTGGTGACGTTTGTTTTATAACCTATCCAGCACTATACTAGGCTGGTTTAAACAAATTTTCTAACTTATTGCAGTCCATAATTATGTGTAGTCACCGCCGTACAAGCCTTTAGCGTAGTTTACATATCCCCTTCTCTACAAAGAGAGTGGCACCACTTCACTGCTATAATGATTTAATAATAAATCAAGCAGACCTGTTATCCATGTGGATAATGAAGCTCTCCCTAGGGAAACCAGGAAATAGCTCTGTTCATCCTCCAAGTTCCCCTAGACTGGACCAATATAAAAAATATCCCAGAGATGATGTTGTTTAAGCCATTATCATGAAAGCACTAAAGTCAGCCCGTTAATAATTTAAGGTTGCAAAACTTTAGTATCCTGGGAGAAAAACAATTTGTTACTATTAAAAGTTTCTGGCAGACCTTAGTGTTTTAACCTAATACCTACGGCACTTATTCTACATGCTAAATGCTTTCTAAGTAAATTTTTACATGGAATATATAATGTATTGATATATATATAACATCCAGGGAAGAGAAATTGAAAATGCACAATTTAATAAGGAATCATTTTCCCCTTAAGTACTAATTTTTTTGTTTCCAACAAAAAATACTCCCATACTTTTTTTTCATTGATGCTATGAAGAATCAGTGTATGTCGGACGATATTAGCCATCAGTTTATAATCACACTATACGACAAAGACAAGCTTATAAAAGTTCTGTCTATGGCTAAACCTCAAATATAACAGCATTCCAAATACTGGACAATCCTTTCGTAATGATTAAACATATAAACTACATCACATATTAGAATATGTTAATCAGTACAAGTCAGTCTTCATTCAATATACATAAGATTATAGTTGGAGTAGTCTTAGTAGGAATTGTAAAATTTGGTAACAAACTTATTTCAATACACAGAATCAAAAAGTCATCACAGCATTGCAGATGTAAAAATCATGTAAACTTGAATTACCCTTGCAATAATAGTTTCAGACATTCATATTTACAGGGTATTTAAAAACAAATGTAAATGAAATCCATAAAGTACATTATCATTAAAGTTTAAAAAGGAAGTCATAAAGTATAGTGTCCTCCAAACATCTCTCGGGTCTTGGTGCCAACTGAGGTGGACTGTCACCTGCGGTCTGGATGACAGGAGAGTTGGTGCATAGAAGGAGGGATGGTAGTGCTGCCTGGAGGGTGGGACGAGTCACTCGTGGGCCTCTGGCCAAGGTGGCAGCAGACAGGATGACCATAATTATCACACCTTAACAGACATTGTGTGGCCGGGGAGGAGCAAGGGAACATCGGCCGTCCCTGACAGAAAGGAAAGGACCTCTGATGCCCACGCTTTGCCAGCATCAGAGACGTCTGTTTTCCATGGGGCAACGTATCGGCTCACCTGGCCATCGTGAGACTCGCTGGAGGACAGGGAGTGACTTCCAGACAAGTTACCTCTACCCAAAGATGTGTTTCCGTAGCCATTTAAGACCTCTCACTCTTTTCATCTAGTTCCCAAAGAGGAAACTGGAAAACTTTTTGGCAATAAAGAATCTATAATATAGCAATCATTCATGTAGCTTTTATTTAAAAAAATAGAGCTCTATGGGCTTCATGTTCAACAGAGTTGCAGAAACTACTGGAACAGGAAGGGCCGCCCTGTTCCCCCACAGGGAACCCGCCGTCCTCAGGTACCCTGGGAAAGCACCGTGGCACAGAGGCTCGCCCGCAGAGCCGGCGACTTGTGAACGTGATTCTCATTCAGCGATTCAGAGCTCCTCAGAACCCACTTCTGCTGTCACTGTCACCTCCGCTCCGGGGGTGGTGAAGAGCTGGAGCCTGGCCCCACCACTCCCCAGTGACATGTGCCATATGGCTCACCAAATGCAGCTGATGTGATGGTCCAGATCCTGGGGAACCCAGGGCCCCAACCACTGCCCAGGAAAGGACAGCCCACCTGAGGGGCCACAGAAACAGGCTTCCTTTTGGGTCTAAAGTTTAAAAAAAAAAAGGGAAGGAAGAAAAAAGGGCTTCCCATGGACTCAAAATTAGTGGATTATTTTAAAAAACAAAGTGTGTGACTCTACTAAGAACGGGTAGCCTCTCACCACTGAAAACACGCTCTCATCCGAAATCTGTAGAAAGGATTTGGCTTTTTATGCCTTTTCCCATATAAGGAGCAAATTTGGCCCAACATGTAAATTTTCCTTCAGGTTTGGTTTTTCTTTTAAAAATATGTAAACAAATAAGGAACAGGAAACCGATGCTTACAAGAAAAGTCTGAACGTACGCAGGCTGAGGGGAGGCGTCCGGCCTCTGGGCCTCGCCCGCTGCCCAGAGCTCAGTCGCTGTCGGACTCCTCCTTGTACTTGGCCCGGATGGCCTGGCCGTTCTGCAGGGGCATCTCCTCATAGTCACTCCTGTAGTGAGAGAGACCTCTGACTGTTCTGCCTGCGTAGCTTGTGACTGCACACTGCCCTCTGGGTGCTGTCACCACCCCTCCCGCCACTCCTCCCCACTCGACCCCAGTGTCCTTTCTTCTGTGCCCACCATGCACTGCAGGCCTTCTGCAAAGAGAGGTGCTGCTCAATCTAAGCCCAGACCACATGAAAACAAAGCCAGGGAACTACAGGACGCTCCCAGGTGACTTTCTATACCCTGAACGGAATCTTAGACTAAGAACAGCACAGCCAGGCTGGGATGCTCCTGCTGAGACGGCCTTCAGAGGACAGTGACTTACCCATAAATCACATCATCATCGGAGTCATTCAGCATGGAAAATGCAGGATTGTCTTTCAGCTGGGATTCTGAAAACCAACACAAGCCTTTCAATCTTCACCATTTACGTTACTATCCCAGAGAGAAGTCCAAAGGAGCGCGCCCAGCCCCAGCCCCAGCCCCAGCCCCAGTTTCTGTGTGAGCGCTTGCAGACTGCCTCATGAGGCTGTTTCTCAGCAGGCCACTGGGCGGGACTGTGGTGCAGACCTAGTGCGCACCTGCAGGAGGAAGAGGCACTTCCTGCTCGCTTTCCTAAGTACACATGGGCAGCGGGGGTGGGAAATGGGCTCCTGGGGCTGTGGCTCTGCCGGGCCTGCTCCCACTCTGTCCTGGACCTGCAGCAAGCTTCCTTCTTCCTTTGTCATTAGGTCACGGAGAACTCAAAGGAGATGCTGCCCAGGAAGGAGCCGGGACCTCGAGCGCGGTGCAACACACCAGGCCGCGCCCACCCGCTCGTTCCCTGGGCCAGGGCTGCTGTTTCGCTTTTGGCATATTTTGTATCTGCAGGTTTTGGCTCGGCCTTGAGCAGTCACGACACCAGACTGTTTCGGATGGCGGATGGACACAGGCTCAACACGTGCTGCCTTCTACCAGAACTTCAGCCTCGCCCTCTAACCTCCTGCACCACGAATGGCAGCTGCAGGGAAACGCCCCTTAGCGGGTCGGGAACCAACAGCGCCTTCTGTTCAGCCGTGTGGCCTGCCTCCCAGACCCAGTGACTCACCGTACAGGGCATTCCTCGATGGAGAGTACACAAAGGCCAGCGTGTACAGGTAGAAGTTCAGCAAGCCATAGAAAGACAAGAACTCGGCTGGTGGTGCTCGTCAAGGGCCGAACTGCCTGCGCGGACACCTCGCTGGTGTCTTTGCCTTCAGCCTGCCCCCCCCAGCCCTTCCTAGTGCTGACCACCAAGCAGCCTGGGAGCCATGACCCGATGTCAGGACGTCACACAGGTTACAGGAAACAGCAGGTGAACTATCCCGCTCTTCCATCAGTGAGAACTGACCACCAAGACCACATCCGGTGGGGGTTCTCTCACTGCACGGAGGGCGGGACCTGGAGGGATCAAATTAACTACGCCAAGTGCAGGAAGCGAATCGAGTGAAATGCAGAGCCGAAGTAGACTCTCAACGCAGTTGTTCTCAGCCTTCTCTGGATTATAGGCCCCTGTGGGACTCTGGTAAAAGCTTAGTGTGAAATTTAGTTACAAAAAATTGAAAAGTCATGCATTATTAATTCTAAGGATAAAGAGGTCCCAGGGCAAAAACCCAAGATTGAAAGGATTAATTCCCTAGCATCCCATCACTGCTGGGGACAAAGCACAACACACAATATCCACCTGAGCAGACAGGGAAACAGAGGAACAATCTGCTGACTGGCCTTGGATACAGTGAGAATCAAAGCAGGTCCTGGTATTTTCTAAGCCCTTCCCTGTGTCCACAGGCCCAACTGGCCACATAGTCACACCCTGGAGAAACGACATCTGGGAGAGAGGATGCTCAACCAGCCCTACAGCCCCCCTCGGCCCTCTGCTGCAGGGAAGTTGGCGGGTCCCGGTGACCTCAGGTTTGGAGGCCAGGCTGTGCATACGGTATGGAGGATGGTTCCAGAACACTCCAGCCCCGGACTGAGACCCAGGTTCTGCCACATGGTGACTAACCCTGGGTTTCGCCTTAGCCCTGCCTTACCTGAACTTTCTGCCTACAGAGGCCGAGGGACAAAGTCACCCTTCCCCGGGCTGACACAAAGCCAGATCAAAGGGCGAGAGCTGCCTTTTAGCACCGGCTGCACGTGTGAGGCCACAAGGCCTCCCGAGAACAAGCCAGGAGCTGAAGTGTCCCCTCCAGGGAGGCCAGAGCTCAACACTGACCACTGCTCAGAGGGCGTTCCGGAGCCTTGCTCGTACAATTAAAAGGATATAATTCTGGTAGTGGGTTGACAGTTCTGCTACAAAGTTGTCCTGCAATACTTGTGCTCCAAACCTTAAATAAAGGATGATGATGCTGAAAAACAGGGGCAGAGACAATATGTGAAAATGAAGAAGTGGCGCTGGCTCCGCGCTGGCTCCACGCAGCCTCATTTATCCCCTCGACCCTCGGGGTCTAGTCACTACTGTTTCTGCATGGAAACTTCTACACACGTGCATGTGCTTATCACCTGCCTCTTGTTTCAGTCTTGGATCTAGGAAGGCCTGACCTCTGGCCAGCTGTGGGGACAGAATAAGCAGAGCCAGGCTCTCCTGGCAGCACGCCACCACCTCCCTGCTAACAGCACCCTGTTCGGTGAGAACAACCATCAGTTCCCCTGGCTTCCCAGCTCAAACCCTCCAGAGGCTTCTCACCACTGAGGAAAAACCCACCGTGACCTCCAGAGGCCACCCAACACTCGCCCCGCCACCCCTGCAGTGCTGCCCAACGGACCCCTGCCAAGCTCGTTCCCACCTCAGGCTGCCTTCAACTTCTCAGGGCACCCCCTCATCCCCACCGGCCACCTAGAGCAGTCACCTCCTCTGCCAGCCTCACATCCCCCTGTCGTCTGCATGGCCCTGGGCCACCTTCCCTTGGTCATCGTCCCCTCCCCCGTGGACCACAGTGCCCTGAACGAGAGGTGTGAGTGCAGGCACCGAGTGCACAGCCGGAGGAAGCCACCATCCCCTCAGAACCAGCTAGGAAGAGGCAAGAGCACACAACTCCTAGGAGAGACAGCGTCACTAGAGGAGGGAGCAGCTCCCAGCCTGGGGACTGTGTGGCTGAGGGTGACAGTGAGGAGTTAGACACTGGCTGGCTTGGGACTTCAAACGTGCCTGCCACCCTCTTCACGAAGACTCAGATGCCGAAGGGCGTCCGGTTCACTTAGGAACTCACGCCCGGTGGCAAGTGGCCTTGGGTCCCCCAGTCCTCACCCTCAGCAAGGCTGGGATCCTCAGAGGCAGCGTGGAAACCTGGCAAAGGCAGCCCCATGGGGGCCCCATGTGGCTCCCGTCCAGGAAGAGGCCAACCTCCAAACAGAACTGTAGACAACTAGGTCTCTCCCCTCTCCAAATCTTGATTTGAGGACTGAGACAAACTCTAAACACAAACGACTATGGAACTGATTCAAACAACTTCTCCTGCCTGGGGCAGGGAGACCTCCGAGTGCAGCCCTCGTCCCTGGCCCAGTGGCTCCTCCTGCCTGGCTCCTGCCCCTGAGGGACCCTGGTGCTGCTCTACCAGATCTGTGTGCTAACTCATGCTTGGCCCTGTCTCGCTGTGCCACAAGTGCTGGGGCCTGGGGTGAGCTCTTGTCACCTGGCAGGCTACACATGGGCAGGTGTCAGAGCAAGGGGCTCAGTGTGCTGTGGTCAATGTGCCGCGTCCCCTGGACGTTGAGGACAAAACACGTGCCCCTGACGTGATGGACGATGTGGCCAGGAGAGCTGAACAGCTCCACAGAGGGAGGCGTCAGGCCTCGCGACAGGGATGCAGTTCAGGGCGACTATTTAAGGAAGAGTCTTACCTAATGACGAGCACCACAAAGGTCAACGCCGTCAAAAACTTTAACCTGAGATCTGAAAAAGAAAGAAATATCCAGCTCACAAATCCCACTCTCATCTCACAGATCTCAGAAACAGTAACCAAAGAAAGCCACCCCCAAGGAGCGCCCCACCCCACCAGGGCCTCAAGCCCCGAGCTCTGCAGCTAGTAGGCCAGCTGGCTTCCAGGGAGCCCACGCCTCCCCTCTCTGGTGAGACCAACTGATCAGGCGACTCAACTGGACCACAGCGGAGGGCCCATGCCACAGGGCCAGGCTGCTCTCCCACCCCGCAGCTCCTGGGGTGCTGGCTTCCACCGCAAACGCCTCCCTCCAAATGGTCCGCCACCCACTCGGGGCTCCTGTGGCCCCAAGGCTCCCTCAGGCTTGGCCCGGCAGTGTGCTCACCCACATAAGGCATGTGGCGGAGCTCGGAGCACGCCCGCACCACCAGGAACAGGAGGTACGAGATGTACACAGCAGCCACCACCATGAAGAAGACCTTCATTCCCTGGAATGCAGGAGACGGTGCTGGGTGAAAGCGGCTGGGCCGCCTCCTCGCAGCACCCGCAGGCACGCCGAGGAGGAACCTGACCTGAGACCACTCCCAGACACAGCAGAGGAGGAACCCCTGAGCACAGATGGCTCCCCACAGGGGACCCCAGCCTCCCCATCAGAGGAGCCAGAGTGATAGGCTTGCCGCCCTGTGGGGCCTGGGCCCAGGGCAGGTTCAGTGAGCAGGGGCGGCCACCGCTCAGCTCTCCCTCCTGCTCGTGAGCATGGAGGCTCATGCCCACCACCAACGGGGCTGCACCCTGAGGGTCCTCAGGCAAGTCTCAGTTGCTCTGGACCTTGGATTTCCCTTCTGTGAAACGAGGGGCGGAATGGGATGCTCAGGAAGGCCTCTGGGGAGGGCGTGCACTTAGGCAGCTCGGCTGCAGGAAAGCCGCCCCCGCTAAAGGGTGGAAGTGTGGCCTGTGGCTGGAGGGAAGGTCACTGCCCCTGGCCAGGGTCAGGTTCTAGGGTGGACAATGTCCCTACCTCACAAAGTCCTCCTCCCACAAGTCCTGGCTCCCCTCAAGGGGGACTTCCACCCTTCCTGCTCCTTATGCCAGAATCCCCCTCATGGCCACGTTCTGAGGGCTGGGCTGCAGCAGGGGCCCAGCTCTGCTTTGCCCAGAGGGACCTGTGTGGCTCTGGTCTCGGGTCTACTCTCAGTTGTAAAATCAAAGGGTGCCTTGACAGCTGTCCCTACCCCACCCGGCAGCTCTGACCTCTACTGTGTCCGCAGGGACAGATGGACCTGTGAAGTTGCCTCCCCACTGTCTGGATGGGAACGGGAGGACCAGGCAGGGGCTCAGCTGCAGCCCCCCGAGAGCCGCTGCTGGGCCAGGCGCTCTGCGTTCCTGTCTGAAGGGCAGACTCCATCACTGCCCTCCTTTACAGACGAGAGAGGGGAGACAGGAAGGAGGGAGACCTTTGTCCCAGGGAGCCTGGCGCACTGGCCCTGATACTGGTCCTGGGCCACAGGTCCAGCTCTGCTGCCCCTCACAGAGAACCGTGGCAGACAGAAGCTCAGGCCAGAGCAGACACAGCACTGGGTTGCTCATCTAAACCTGGGCATTTGATTCTCCTATAGCCTGTCACTAGGATCTGTCAAAGTCTGCCTATGGGACAAGTCAGAGTGGCTCCTTCTGTGATGTTCCTTCCAGGACCGTCCCCCACAACTAGAAAACCTCCTCTGAGGCCCTGGCCCTTCAGAGAGCCTGGCCTGTGCCTCCCCACAGTGGCGACGCCTTTCCCAGCCCAGCACTGAGCGTGCCCTGACCGACTCCCATGTCCAGGCCCTCGTCCCCTGGTGCAGCCACAGCACTCCCCTCAGTGTGGAAGGGCATCCTCTCCCCGGCCCGGAACGCCTCTCCCTCCTCTCCAGCTCTGGGGTGCTATGGTATTGTTCACTGGGCGGCCATTCGGGAACCTTCGGAAATCCTCCCATTTGTAGCATGGAGCTCTCGGCACTCAGCCCCACTGGACCTCAGCGGAGAATTGGGCATTTATACTACTTCCTGGGACACATACGGTCTCGAAACAATTCCCCTTTTCAGCACATGAACACCCACTACTCTTCCACCTACTTCTCAGAGTCCTTCCCACAGAGCAGCACTGATTGCACCCACTCACACAGCAGCTCTGCAAGGCCACCCCAGCAAATGCTGCGGGTCACGCAAGCCCACGCAGCCCTGTGCTGGAGCCAAGCCGCTCATTTCTAGAACCAGGGAACTCTGGAAAGTGGTGCTCAGCACTTCCCTGCTCCGATAGGGAAGAACTTGAGGTGGCAGCAGGACCCTGCACAGGGCACACTCACCTGCGACGTGCCCCCACCACACCATTTACTCGTGGAAACCTCCAAGAGTAACACGTGCCGAGATATTCTCTTAATTATTCTAAAATTTTACACGCCTTCCATGTGCCCGGGCACTTCAACCAGAAACCAAAGACTGGGAGTTGAAGCAGTTTTAAAAGCTTATTTTTTATATTATTCACGTTCCCCAAATACTCTACTCCTGAACTTTTGATAGTCCTTCCTAAATAGCCAGTTAGCAAGATCACGTCAACAGTATGATTTAAGTCATAAGATTCAGCCATTTCATAAATGACATTTTTTTTTAAAATTCCTTAGGCTTCATTAACAATCCTTACCTGAAAATTTCCGGTGTCCACTCGATACTGGTACATTGGGTCATGCAATTCATTAACTCTAAAAGAGGATGTTTCAAAATGCAAATTATAAATGAGCTCTTCTTTTTATTTGATGTCTTCTCATTTGGCTGTTTTTTTTTTAACTTATTAACATAAACTATTTGCTACCAACAATGAAGGATTTTTAAAAAGCAATCCTAAATTTAAGAGGAATCCTAAATTGTGTATTTCACCTTGAAAAAGTACTCAATACTACTAACTGTCCCATTCTCCAGTTAGGCAACGTGTAGTATGTTTCGTTACAAAAAACCCTAGGCGGCTTCTCTGGTAAGCTTAGAGCTGTTCTTGACAAGACCCGGACCTCATGAAACAGGTGATGACACAAGGAAAGCAAAAAAGGTAAATATGACTTTCCATGAGATTTATTTTCAAAATAAAAATGGGCAGCGGAGCTGACAGGGAAGCAGAGGCCGGGAAGTGGAGCAGAGGGGGTGCAGTCACAGCAGAGGCCCGCCAGCCGCAAAGCCTGCCCCTGCCAGGGAGCTCCTCGGAGGAAGTCCTGTCCGGGAACCAGGCCTCCACACAGGCTTCTACGTGGTGGCATTTACAGCAGGACAGTGTCACTAACAAGGATGACCTGGAGCTTGTAAGGACTGGAATGCAAAAACGCAAGCCAGAAGCCCACGGATCTGCTGGACAGTGGAGAGCCAGGAGCCGGCTAGGCGTCACCCGTCAGTGAAGTCCTGTCTCTCTTAGGGAGAAATCTAAACTGACTCAGTCTTTTCCACTTTCCATCTCAGACTAGCAGACTCCTGCCTCCAGGTCTCTGTAAGCCATTCCAGTAGAACTGAACTTCTCGGTTCCAAACGACGACCCGAGAAACACAGGGAGATGACTCCTCTCTGGAAGGGACCACGAGTACAGTGGACCCAGGTCCCACCCGCCCGTCTCCTCAGGACCACATTCCACACTGGAGAGAACCACTCACGTTTGCCATATTCCCAGCGTAACACAGGCCAACCACAACAGTCCCACAATGAAGAATTTAGGCAGGTAGAACGTTAAACACTTTCTTTCTCCCTAAAAAGAAAAATAAGTAAGAAATAGAGTAATTCTAACAAAGGCTAAGCCTCCCAGAGCGCGAGACCCACACCACTTCTACGGGACGCGCATTCTGCTGCCCAGCACGAGGCTGGGGAAGCTCCTCGTGGCTACACTCACTTGAAGGGCCACCACTGGAATTTGGAAGGAAAGGTGGGTCTCTGACAGCTCACCTGGACCCGGATTCCATGGTACACACACAGCCAGAAGAGCAGCAAGGCACACAGGAACACGGACTGGAAGAGGTCGTCCAGCATCCCTGGGAACCAGCTGTTCACCAGGAAGGAGAGGGGGAAGAAGGGGTCTGGAAGGCAAAGACCAGCGATGCAGGCGCTTGGCTGCCAGCACCCAGCATGGCACTCACCCCCTCGCCGGGCCAGATTGCCTTCCCCGGTCAGAGCCAAAGGGAGGGTGGTGAACCAAAGGCCACTGTGTTTTCAAAACACCTAAAAGCCAGCACAGATGGCGGCGGGGCTCACGACCCGTCTGGCGTGCATCAGCTCCTCCGCAGGCCCAGGTATCCCGAGCGCAGCAGTCCAGGGAGCAAATGTCCTCTGGAGCAGCGACAGAGGGAGGCAGCACGCGGGCAGCGCCAGCCAAGCAGCAGGACTGCTGGCCTGCGCTCGTCCAAGTCCCAGCAGCTGAAGCAGCTGAAGCAGCGCGGCTGGCTGGAGGCCGGCCATCTGCCCAGCCTGCGGGACGTGGCCTGCGCAGGGAGCGGGCTTCGACACGCCCCTCCGGGGCTGCCACGGCGCTTCTGGGGCTCTGGGACCAGGCCGCCCCCAAGGCACCTGCCCCTTTGAATGTGAGGCAAGTTCCGGGACAAAAACGCACCTACCGTTGTGCAGCAGCAGCAGCGGCAGCAGCGCCGACATCCACCGCTGCTCGATGCCCCAGTCCCGCATGGAGAACTTGCGCAGGGAGTGTGCGAACAGGCACTGCAAGCAAGCGAGGCCCCATCAGAGGCCTGGGCGCCAGGCCAGGTCTGCCGGGTGAAGCCTGGCTGAGGTGACCACTGAGGTCCCGGAGGCCACCGATGACCACTGCTGCATGGGGGCCACAGGCCCGTCTCACAGGGGCGGGGGAAGGAGCAGAGCGGCTACCAATTCTCTGCCAAAGGAGAGGGTGCCGACCCCCGCCTCCGCCTGGTCGGGCTGCTTCCGTCAGGCCTGGTCCCAGGCAGCAGCCGGCAGGACCCTTCGGGGCACAGGCACACCTGTGACGCTTGCAGCAGGCCACACACCCAGGAAGGGAGGTCTTACAGATGGCATCTGCTTCCAAAGAGGGTACTGGGCTCCCCAAGGACACAATAGAGAACAAGACTGTGCCCACTGTCACAGGGACATAAACCGCTTGAAGACACTGTGCTACCTGTGACACGCAGGCCTCAAGTTTTTAGACTTTTCTGTAACCTGACATGGCCAATGACCTTCCAGGCGTCTGGATCCCCCTCAGCCCAGGTGATCGGATGGGAGTCAGGCCCAGCCTCTTTTTGTGGAGCACACTTAGGGCCTCAAGGGCCAGTCTTTGGGGCCCTGAGTGTCGCAGCAGAAGTCCAGGCACCAGGCTGCCCTCAAGAAACGTTGAGAGCTTCTGGCAGACCAGGTACAAATGCCAGTGGTCCTCCTCATCCAGGAAGCTCTGCAGGGGCAGCTCTGGGTGTCCCTGAGCGTCAGGCTTGGCACAAGTGCCATAAACCCAGCTCCTGGCCAATGCCAGGGCCCGTGCCGGTCAGATGCCTGTATCCTGCTCTTCACAGTGCGTCTGCGAAGTACCAACTGTGCCCAGGGTGGCAGCTGGAGGGGTCGTCTCCGTAAAGAGTGACACATCTCCTAACTGTCCCACCCTCCAAGTCAGCATCAGGGCCGTCGGCTCATGAGGGAAGAATGCTGCTGCGGGGCAATCGGCCACTAACTGCAGCTCACTTCTCCTTCCTCAACCCCTCAGCCCTCATCCGGGGCACCCTTGCGTTCCTAGGGGCCCACTTGTTCCCCCAAAGTTAATGGATATTTGCGGGACACACACCTGGCCTCTAAATAAACCAAAAGACTACACTTCCCAAACTACTCCTCTGTAACCTTATTCCTCCAAAGCCCAAGGGTGCGCTGTGTCTGCCCCAGAAAAGGCTGAACAGGGCCGCTTTGCAGGCAGCGTTCACTGTGCAGTGATGAACAATTACTTGGACACAGTGATCTGCAACGGCTGTCACAGTGCACAGAACTCCTTACTAACGACACCACGTCTGTGTCGGCAGACACAGAACCTGCAGTCACACGGGGGCAGCCTGCTGGATGGCGAGTCTCGGAGTTTGGATCAACCTCCGTGTAGCCTGCTCTCTGATGATCATAACTGCAGAGACTCGCCTCGTACTGGTTAGGACTTGGCCACCATCCACCAGGCAGACGGTACTCACCGTGACAATGAAGGTGAGCACCACGAAGACGAAGCGGAACCAAATCTCCAACTTGGAAAATGCAGGGTCATAAGTCTTCCACTGAGACGGAGAGTGGGGAGATGCCATGAAAACCAAAGCACACCTCAGACGAAGCACCCCGGCAGCCCCAGGAGTCCTCCAGAAGCGAGGCTCCAGGTAAGCCGGTGCTCTCCCCTTAGGTTTTACCACATGTTGCTAAATTTTAACATTTGGTACTTTTATATTAAGAACACAGATGAGCCGGGTATGGTGGGGCATGCCTGTTATCTCAGCACTTGGGAGGCTGAGGCAGGAGGATCGCGAGTTCAAAGCCAGCCTCAGCAACTTAGCGAGGCCCTAAGCAACTCAGTGAGACCCTGTCTCTAAATAAAATACAAAATAGGGCTGGGGATGTGGCTCAGTGGTGGAGTGCCCCTGGGTTCAATCCCCAGTTCCAAAAAAAAAAACACGGATGAATGTGGCAAATAAATTTTCTAATTAATAAGAGCATTTGGATTTTAAATCTCCTATCAAAAACCAACCTTGCCAGTCTACTACAAAAAGCCATGCTTCCCATTAAAAGAAACAGATACAAATGTGTCAGGATTTTCTAAAGAAGTTTAGGCACGTAAATACGAAGCCGAAACAAGGAGAGTCCGCTGCGTCCAGGCCTGGGCGCAGTCCTTGCTCTCCTGTGAGTCGCAGTGCAGGGGCCACCTGCTGACGGCAAGGCAGAAGGCAGACAGGCCCTCAACCCGGCACCAGCCAAGTTCATAACCAGACCCGAGCAAAGCGTGCCCTGGGCCAAGGAGCCCCTTCACTGTCATGTGTCCTCCTGCTGGGAAACTCCTCCACGCGGTGTCCCTCTGGGGGCCTGTCACCAGGGGCTGAGGAGAATCGCCTGCGTGCTCCTCCAGCTGTCCAGCTGTGCCCAGGTCTGAGAGGGACGCTGCAGCCCAGAGAGCAGGCCCTGGCCCCTCAATGCGACGCCAGCCACCAGCAGCGTTGGTCTGGCCACGGGAAGGAAGGCAGGTGGAGGGCGCCTGGGGTGCTCCCAGGCCGCTGCACCGACCTGGTTCGGGGGCTCCTGGGGTGGTTGTTGCTCTGTGTTCTATTCCTCACCCCGACATATACTTTTGAAAGTAAAAAGTAAAATAAATACAGGAAATAAAGCCTAAGAGCCTCTGAAAAACCTCAGGCTGCAGACACTGAAACCCTGAGCTCTGTGCTCCCCACACTGGCTTTCACACCAAGGTCCCTCTGGCGTCACAAAGCCGTCTCTGTCCTCTCAGACACCGGGCTGGCCTGTGACACCATGAAGTTACACTGGGAACAAGCACCCACTTCTTGCCTGGGTGGCTCCTTCAGTTGGTCTCCAGGCTTGTGGCCTCGGTCACCAACCCAGGCAACACCCACTTGCACTGCGTGCCAGCAAAGAGCCACACCCCATGCGGCCGCAGGATGGTGAACTTGGGGAAATACAACCAGCGACTGTCTCGGAGCTGGCTTCCTCCTCCAGCAGAAAGCAAACGCCTTCTTATGTCCCTGGAGTCCTCTGATGGGAAAGCCATGGGAACCCACCGCACCAGGTGAGGCGAGGGAGCCATGGTTCAGGCCCAGCAACCTGAGCAGCCCCAAGCGAACTCCCTGGACTGGGGCCCAGTCCAGGGGTGCACAGGGGAAGTTTCCAGGGACCCAGTCCCAGGTGCACAGGGGAGGTTTCCAGGGACCCAGTCCCAGGTGCACAGGGG
>JAJEJO010001236.1:618925-641796 GCA_020662805.1 Glaucomys volans
GGTGCACAGGGGAGGTTTCCAGGGACCCAGTCCCAGGTGCACA
This sequence comes from Glaucomys volans, assembly GCA_020662805.1. NCBI lineage: Eukaryota > Metazoa > Chordata > Mammalia > Rodentia > Sciuridae > Glaucomys > Glaucomys volans. The sequence continues at coordinate 618,969 of JAJEJO010001236.1, forward strand.
GGGGCAGTTTCCAGGGACCCAGTCCCAGGTGCACAGAGGAGGTTTCCAGGACCTTAAAAGCAACAGGAAAGACCCAGCAGAACTGGTCAGGGGTAAAACGAGACCGTAGCAAGGAGAGCACTGGGAAGCCAGCAGCCCTTCATCAAGCACTGCCTGCTGCGGCCTCTCAGCTGACGTGGGAACCAGCAGAGGCCACCAGAGAGGACTGAAGGGCCCAGAATGGGGCTGCTGTCTTCATCTCATCCCAGTCAAAATAAATGGCTTAGGAAGGAAAAGCAGGGAATGAGATGACATGCCGACTACGGCAGGTGATTCACGCAGGAAAATGCCCAGGTGACCGCGAAGACCCGGGTGCTAAGAAACACTGGTGGTGCTCAAGAGAAACGGCAGGAAGATGAGCAGAAGTGGTCAGAAGTCCGCGGCCCAGAGCCCACAGACTCCGACTGCCCGCAGGAGGTGCCGCCTTGTGAGTGCGGCAGCCCCACACCACCTATCCTGCTTTGCTTTCCACCAACTCGGGTGCCCGCTGCCAACCACAGTCCAGAAATATTAAATGGAAAACTCCAGAAATAAACAATTCATAAGTTCTAAACTGTGCACTGCTCTGAACATGGTGGAATCTCCCACAGCCCTGCTTCACTGGGCTTGGAGTGTGAATTATCCCTGTCCACGTGTCCATCCCGCAGCGCAGGTGTATAGGAAACAGCCCAAACACCACGTGGTCTCCAAGGACATATTTTTCATCAAGAACAGCAGAATGGAGCATGGACACCTCAACACTCAACAACCCCATGAACCTCGAGAGCACCATGGAGAGAACAGCCCGACACAGAAGACCACATACTGAGCGACCCTCCCACAAGACAGTCCAGGCCAGACAGATCCAGTGTCAGAAAGATCAGCAGGAATGACCGCTGACAGGTTTCTCACGGGGCCATGGTGGTACTTCAAATTCACATGGACTAAATTCGAATGTACTAAAAACCACTGAACCGCACACTTGAAGAGGGTAAATTTTATGATCTGTGGATTTTATCTCAATAAAGCTGTTATGTAAAAAGATAATGTAAGCTGGTTCAGTGGCACACACCTGTAACCCCAGCAACTCTAGAGGCTGAGGCAGGAGGATCACAAGTGCAAAGCCAACCTCATCAACTTAGCAAGACCCTGTCTTAAAATAAAAAATAAAAAGGGCTGGGGATGTGGCTCAGTAGTAAAGCACCCCTGGGTTCAATGTCAATGCCAAAAAGAAAATGCACCCATTAGGAGCTTCATTTAACATTCATAACACTATGAGGTAGCTATTTTACAGAAAAGGAAACTCAGACCCAACAAAGCTGAGCTAGTCAGTGCTGGAGCCAGGATCTGCATTCAGATCTGCTCTGTCCCAGCAGAAGCCCTCATTCCTAATTGCTCTGTTGGTTGCACTGACTTCGAATGAGTGAAGGAACAGGAGGCAGGTTTCGGCTGGACACAGAAGTGCAGCGCCCTGCCTCACTGGACATCCGCAGGGAGCACTGGGCAGGGAGTCCCACCTCGTGAGAGGGCAAGCAACCTTCCACCTGAACACCGGGACCCCCTGTCAGATCTCAGAGCACCTAAGGTCTTTGCAATTCCTATGCTGTTTCTTTAAGCTACTTTGATTCCATGTACTTAAGAAATCGGGGTCTTCTTGTCCAAAATAACCTTCGTGGACCTCGTGATGGGTTTCACTCACTCACTGACAAAGGAGCCAAAGAAGCGCGCACGGCGCTGTGTGCTTACCGTGAAGTTCATCTCCCTGACCGGCTGCTTCAGGTGCTCGAATCCCACTGTCACCGTGTACTGAGTGTAGTTCAGGTAGCCCAGGTGAGCCACGACGATCTCGTCACATCTCTGCAAACACAGGAAGGCCTGTGTCTTTAAAGCGAGTGAGGAGGACTGGCCCACCACCTGACCCACAGGACACACCTCCCAGAAACGCAGGTCAGAGGCAGCCCAGGCAGGTCCCAGGAAGAAGGCGCCAGATGGGTGTATCTGGAAATGGTGTATGATTTACACTAACTGGAACCGTCCTACTTTGCATGACTGAAAATATGTCACCTTCGTAAAAACTTTAGCCAAGCAACACCTGACGTCCCTGAAGGCACCATGGCGCAGGGAACCGCAACCCGAGACAGCGGATGGGACGCCGCAGACTCACTGGTCCGGGCCCACTTTGGAAGTCTGTACCCACACAGGGTGGTGGCATGTATCCCGTTCTGGCCTGCCATGTGCTACCCAGAGTCCCTCCCAGCCCACCCTGCAGCAAAGGCAAAGGCTATGGGCAGCTCCACGTGGATTCTGGGGGCTTAACGGTCTGCCAAGAGCCCTGTCCTCCTGTCCTTCAGGGTTGGGAAGGGAGTCTCCTCCATTCTGCGGTCCCTTCGGAAGCAAGCCAGCCTTCTCCCTGGGGCACAGAGGCGTACCACACTCTCTGGCCAGGGTCACAAGTCAGTGACTCTGCGGCTGTCACCCCCGGCCCTGCCACAGGCGCCAGCATGCCCGTGACCACCACTCAGTCATCTGAGCAGATGCGCTCCCTGTGCCACTGTGGCCTTCAGGTGGCACATACTATTGCTGTGTTCTGAGCAGGGCAGTCAGCCCTCCAGTTGTTCAGCCTCCACTGTCTGAAGACAGCGTAAGAAAAAGGACCCAGGTTTTACATAAGAAGCCTTAGAAAAATAAGAGGGTGGCTGGGTGCAGTGGCCCCTCCTGTAATCCCAGCAACTCAGGAGGCTGAGACAAGAGGATCACAAGTTTGAGGCCAGCCTCAGCAACCTGATGAGACTCTGTCTGAAGAACAAAATAAAAAGGGCTGGGGATGTAGCTCAGTGGTAGGAAGCGGGTAAATACCTCCGTACCATAAAGATGTCAGGACGGCGCTCCCTGCAGGGTTGGGTGGAGCACCAAGTCCACAGGGAACAGAGGAGAGATGTGTCCACGGGTGACAAGTGTAAGCTGAGATAGAGCCACCAAGGGGGTGGGAAGAAAGCCGAGGGGTGCTGGGGCCACCCTCAAGGTGCACTGGCAGGTGCGTGTCCCGGGAGAAGTACAGCACCGCTGCCCTGGGGAGCTGGCTCTCCCCAAGCCAAGGCTGTAGTCCTGGATTTCAAACTGAAACCCCTTGTCAGGGCCACCCCAGGGGACGAGTCACCAGCAGCAGGAGCCTCCAGCAGCTCTATCAGCTCTCGCACAGCACCTCACCCAAAAGGCAGCAAGGCCAGAGCTGGAGACGGAATCCGGAGGAGGACACCAGCTGCCTGGACCCGGGGTGACGGAGCACCGCCTGTCCCTGGCCAGGTGGGGCAGTGTGGGTGCCTTGGGGGCACGAGCCCCCTCCCTCTCCTGGGCTGTTCACCTGACCCTCAGCCACTCCAAGACAGGCGGGCCTAACTCCTCTTCCAGGTGAGGACGGTACCCTCCAGGCTCAGGTGGGGGAGGAAGGCGGAGCGGAGCCAGCTGCTTCTGCGGCCCTCTCCAGACACCCCCTGGCGGTCAGGAAAGCAGCGTGTTGCACTCTGCTGGAGGGGCCACACTGTCACGCAGCTTGGGCGCCTTTCCAACAGCCGGGGGCCTTTGGGCCAGGTTCTGACCCCTTTGGTCTCTTCTGTTAAATATCAACAGAGAGGGACCAGAAGGGGTGGCGCGTCGCTGCCCCGAGCCCTGCCCCGTCGGACTGCCTCCCTGCGGGACAGACAGGCGCCTGGTATTCTTACTGTAACCAACCAGGAAGGATGCATCCAGGTTAGGGCCACCGGCTTCAGGACAAAAGGGGCTTAGATCTTGGTCCTGCCACTTACTATCTGTGTCACCTCAGGCAATGGCTTTGACCTTGTGTATAAAATGGGCTCTAATACAAGTTCCTGCTCCGTGACCCTGCAGTGAGGATCTAAGGACAGGCGCAGGGAGAGCGCTCAGCACGCCGCCTCCGAGACGGCACACAGCTTCTGAGCCTCTCCGCCCGGTCCTCAAACCCAGGGCACTGCCCGCTCTGATTCCCTCCGAGTTCCCCCTGCTGCAGTCACCTGGGGAGTCCTGAGGCGGCCTCCCTGCTGTCTCAGAGCAGTTCTGAGTCTCTGGTGCGGAATGGAACTCAGGGCCAACGAAATGTGAAACGAGGCCACTTCTGCTCTGGACCCTCCCAAGTCCTGCCCCTCAGCCACAGCGCACCCTGAAGTAGGTGCCCCAAAAGGAGCCACTGACCCTGAGTGGCCTGGGCACCTGGACCCGGGTGCTCAACACCAACTACAAATGACCCAAAGCCCCTATGATGGAGAACGACGTGGAAGAAGGGCAGACCTTCCTGAGGCGGCCCTCTGCATCCACCTGTGGATGCACCAGGCAGTAAGTCACGTGAGCAGCAAAACAGTGTCGGGGGGCTCGGCCGGCTGCAGGTGAGCGAGTGCACACATACATGTTTAGGCACGTGTGTGACCCCGTGTGCACGTGTGTTTCTAAGAGCAGGAGCGTGTGAGGTTAGGCGAGTCTCCCACGCCCTTTGGTATGACTCCTTTTTTTTTTTTTTAATTATTTAAGAGCAATTTTCAAAGTCTCTGGGCTCTGCCTTCTACCCTGGAGAAGCAGTCTGTGACAACGCCCACAGCCAGGGACCGTGGAGCCATCCACACACTCACCCCTGCGCACGTGAGGGTCCTCGTCCGATTGTGAACCTTGTTATGAATGTACATCATGGTTCCATCCTGAGCCACGCCATTGACTTTGACAGTCATGGAAAAGCTCGTCTGAATAGAAGTTTCTACAAAAGAAAGGAGTTCAGTACCACAGACCACCTTGACAAGGGTGCCTGCTGGGCTCTGCTGTGGCCTTGAGCCAGGAACACACAAAAGAGCCCCCGGGCACCCTGAGGCCACACTACCCTCTGCCCACTTGAAGCCTCATGTTGCCCAGCAGAGGACAGGCTGTCCACTCGAGTCTACTCCCAGTCCACGACCAAGCGGCCTGGGTCAAAACCCACACCAGATCCATCAACCCCTCCGTTTCACATTTGAGGGGCCTCCTACTTGCTCCTGTTGTGAGTAATAATGAACAGCCCTGGATAACTATCTTTTAGCAGGTGTTCAAATTTTTAAAGATCCTATCAAACTCTCACATACGATAGTTGGTACCTGAAATGTCAGGTCACATACCTTCAGAATGATCCAGCTCAACAACACATGTCAGCCACAGCTGCTGATTATATGTAGACAGTGGATTTGAACGTATCTGAATTGGCTTTAGCTAAAGTAAACATAAAGAAAGAAAGAAAAAAGAAAACAAAGAAATTAAGTAATCCATATGACCTTCTCATTGATTCTATCAAACAGCTCGTCTTAATACACAAAGTTTATGTTTACCCTAAGTCTTGAGCAGCTCTGAAATGGAAACACAGTTTCCTTTGGACACCCTAGTGAAAAGATGCCTTCCAGAAGGAGAAAGGAACACCTTCCAGCTGCAACTCACTTTGGTCTCATCTTAGAGGCAGTTTCCACCACCGTGAGCCCTGGAAGGGTGCACCTACTGAATACCAAGGAAGCACCAAGAGAAGCAGCAATGGAAAGAGCAAGATGAGGAGACGCCCAGGAAAAAAGGACACCAAAGAAAGACTCCACACTGACAAGATTTTGTATCTCAGTGATCATCTCTCTGGAGTCGGCAGGCCGAATCTAGCCCTGCTGACATCAGCTGCTTTCAGCTTTCCTGCCGTCTTAATGCTCCTGGAGAGGAAACCAGAGAAGACGGTGTTGCCAGTGACCCTTCCACAGCGTCTTTAGAAGAGCACGATGCAGGGCTGTGGAGAGCTGCTCGAGGTCCCACCTGTGGTCCCAAAGACAAGCACTACTTGAAGGCACCACCCTTCCTGGTGCTTCTGTCGGGTCCAAGAGAAGCTCTCTAGGACCAAAGCCTTGCCTGAAAGCACTGTCTACCAGAAATGATACCTAACAGAGGAGGAGACACTGTTGACTTCTTTTTCCTCCCACCCTCAACCCCAGGGGAGGACTGAACCCAGGGGAGCTCTACCACAGAGCTATAGCCCCGGCCCTTTTTATATTTTGGGAAAGGGTCTCACTAAGTCACTGAAGCTGGCCTTGAACTTGTGTTCCTTGTGCTTCAGCCACCCCAGGGATCACAGGCATGCACCACCGCACCCAGTAAGATCCTGTCTTTCTGAAGTGAGGATGGTCTCCAGCAAGCAAGTCAGTCAGTCTGGTGGAATGGCTGCTATTTTCTGTATCAAAGATAGACTGACATCCTGACAGATCGTAATTATAAAAGACCAACTACTGTCAGGGGTGGTGACACATGCCTGTAATCCCACTGGCTCAGGAGGCTAAGTCAGAAGGATAGCAAATTCAAGGCCAGCCTCAGCAATTCAGCAAGGCCCTAAGCAACAGAGTGAGAACCTGTCTCAAAACAAAGAAACAAACAATAAATGAATAAATAAATAAATAAATAGGGCTGGGGATGTTGCTCAGTGGTTAAGCGTCCTTAGGTTCAATTCCTAGTACAAAAAAAAAAAAAAAAAGGACCAACTTCTGTCAAGAAACTCCTTAGGACTTAGGAGCACCTCTCCAAATGAGACCACTGGCCCAAGAGTTAAATAAAGGAACGCAAAAAAAATGTGAAGACGGGCTGCACAGCAAAACTGAAAGAACTAAGAGGTGGAAGTTTTGAGACATTTTTCTTCTTCTGCATTTTTTGAAATGTAATTTTTGAAAAACTGTAAAAGTAAAGCTAGCAGGGAGGTGAGAATGGGAATGAGAATGGGAAGTAGGGATCTGGGGTCAAACAATGAGATTTAAACCATGCATATTATGGTGCGGTGAAAATGCAGGACGACTATGCTCCATTTATGGATAAGGTTATGATTGACAAGCAGAAGAATAAAAGCTTCGTTATCTGGGCTTTTACAAGTTAGTATTTATTAATGTAAACCAAAATTTTCCAACTGAAAGCACCTGTGTTTTCCTCTGAAGACTGAAAAGAATCAAGCCAGGTTTAAGGGGTGGGGCTCATTTAAACTGAGTTCATGCAAAGAACACAGGCAACGCAAAGAGCTGCTCCCGCTAGAACCCTGAGGCAGGACAAGCCCCGCCTGGACCCATGGGAACAAGGGTCAGACGCCCAAGCACTCGCTGTGAACGCTCATGGTCAGACAGGCTCACACAGGTTCTCCACCCCGAGAACCGGGAGGAGTCACCACCCTCTGGAAATAACTGCTGCTGCCCAACAGGTAACACCACCGCTTCCTGGGCACTCAGGTGTTTACGGGAGCGGAAAAGGAGATTCTGACAGACAGGAGCCCAAGGCCACTGCTGCCTGAGAAGCCAGCTGTCTTCAAGACCCTCTAAGCAGGCCCAAACGTCCCAGTGGCCCAGAAGTTCATAATGCCCCGACAGCTGCCTCTTACACCCAGGCTTACCTTTTTGCTATTATTTAGTGAAAAATTCGCTGCAGAAGTCTGGATTACTTTGGGTCCTAAAGTATAACAAAGAGAGGGGAAAAGTGGGTTATATCTATACTGATAATTTGATTTTTTTTTTCAAATACTAAGACTCACACATTATGCAGAGGCATCTTATTTTCCTGGCCTTTTTCAAAAAGTAGTTGTTGATGAACCTTATTTATTTATTTGTATGAAGTGCTGAGAATTGAACTCAGTGCCTTACACATGCTAGGCAAGCACTCTGCCACTGAGCCACGATCCCAGCCCTTCCCTGGCCTTTTTGAGAGATTTCATATTCATGGGTAAAACACACAGACAAGAACAGCCACTGTGCTGTGCACCCAAGGGGGCCTGACCCACCCTCAGCCTGTGGGATTCCATGGGACCCTCTCCAATGCTCTCAGTGAGGGCTCTCTGGTGCCTGGCCCCAAGAAAACATTCACTGCTCTGATATGTGGATGTCAACACACAATAAGGGGGCAGGGTGGGGGGAATAGAAGTTTACTGGATTAGACAAAGGGGAATGAAGGGGAGCAGAGATGGGAATAGGAAAGACAGTGGAATGAATCAGACATAACTTCTATGTTCATATATGAATACACGACCAGTGTAAGTCCACATCATGTACAAGCACAAGCATGGGAAGCTATCCTCCATGTGTGTATAATGTCAAAATACACTCTACTAACATCATGTATCTCCGAAAAGAATTTTTAAAAAGAAAAAATAAATATTACTTGAGAAATGAAAAAACATTCACCCATTCACCACAGTCACTACATATTTTGTAAAACATAAATATTTCTTCCAAAAGACTGACACATTTTTGTATTGATCCCTTAGTCCAGTCTTTTGGAAATTTTAAGTAGAGGATACAGTAAGCTCAACTAATATGAGCATACAAGAACACAACATTCAATTCACCATTTTAACAATTTTTAAGTGTGCATTCAGCAGTGATAAAGTGCATTTGTGTTGGGCATCCGTCACCACCCTCATCTGCATAACTCTTCTCATCTTGTAGAGCCAAAATTCTGTCCCCATTAAACAATGACTCCCCAGTCTGCTTTCTGTCTGACTTCTCCACCGACATCCTGTAAGCAGAACTTACATGATGCATCGTATAAGCAGTCTTTATGTGACTGGCTTATTTCTTTTAATGTCCTGAAGATTCATCCATGTTATTGCAAGTATCTAAATTTTCTTTTTTTAAAGGTTGATTAATATTTAATTATAGTGTATATCATACTTTGCTTATATAGTCATCTGTCAATGAACACTTAAATTTATTTCACAATTTTAGCTATCACAAATAATTGAACATTAGTATACAAATATCTCAAGATCCTGCCTTCAAGTTTTTAAAAATTTTTTCTATGCTGGGTATTGAATCCAGAGCCTCAGATATGCTAAGCAAGTGCTCTATCACTGAGCTACTTCCCAGCCCTTTTTAAAGTATTATTATTTTGTTTTGAGTTAGGCTCCTGCTAAATTGCCCAAGCGGGCCTAAAACTTGCAACCCTCCTACCTCCACCTCTCAAGGAGCCGGGATCACAGCCAAGCTCTACTGTGCCTGCCAGTTCTTTTGAAATTTTAAGTAGAGTTTAAAATCAAGTTTAAGTAGAGTTTAAGTTTAAGTAGAGTTTAAAAGTTAAGTTTAATTTTAATACATACCCACAGGTGGAAATCAATGGGTCATTTGGTACTATTAGTATGGAATATTCTTTTCCACTTTGACCCATGTCTTTGGATCTAAAATGTCATCTGGATCTTGTTTTTTAAAATCTACTCTGCCTAACTCTGACTTTAAAAAAAACATATATATATAAATCTGTGTGTGTGTGTGTGTGTGTGTGTGTGTACACAATACCTTTATTTTATTTATTTTTATGTGGTGCTGAGAATCGAACCCAGTGCCTCACACCTGCTAGGCAAGGACTCTACCACTGAGCCACAACCCCAGCTCCTAACTCTGACTTTTAATCCATTTACATTTAAAGTAATTACAAATTAAGGGGCTTACTTCCGTCCCTTTGTTTTCTGTATGCCTGGTTTCCTATGCATCTGTATTCTATGTCTCATAGCTTATTTGTCCCATATTTTACATTCAAAAATTATAACATCCTAATTTGAACTTATACCAGCTTAACATTAATAATATATAAAAACTCTGCTCCTTTTACCAGCTCTGTCCCTATCTCTTTGCATGGGTGATGTTACAATTGTGATAAAATTGTTTTTATATATAAATATATTATTTCTAAAACCAAATTATCTTTAGTGCATTCATCCCTTAAATCATGTGGAAAACAAAATGTGGAGTTACAAATGAAAGTTATAATAATACTACCTTTTATGCTAATAATTGGTTTAAAAATACATTTGTCTTAGATCATTAGAAAACAAAAATTGCAGTTATTCTATATGTCAGAATAACACAAGCTTCTATAGTTACCCCTGTAATTGCCCTTACTGAGAGTCCAGGGCTCAGGTTACTCCCTGGCGCCCTTACTTCAACCTGCCCGCCTCCCGGAGCAGCTCTTACAGGGCGGTTCTGATAGAAACAACTCCCTCATCTTTAGTTTATCTGAGAAAGTCTTAATTTCTTCCTCACTTTTAAAGGACAGTTGCCAGATACAGGATTCTTCAGTGACAGCTCTTCAGCACCTGGAACATGCCAGCTCAGAGCCTTGTGGCCTCAACCGTGTCTGGTGCGACCTTACTGAAGCTGTGTGTGCTGGGCCCCTCTGGGGCTGCTTTCAAGGCTCCTTCTGCCCCTGGCTTCCCGAGATTTGGTTTCATGGGTGTTGGTGTGGGTGTCTTTGAGGTCAGCCCATTTTGAGTTCACTGAGGTTCCTGGATATTTATATTCACATCTTCCATCAAAATTCCTAAGTTTTCAGACACGGTTTCTCCCGATGTTCTCTCTACCCCTTTCTCCTTCTGGGACCCCCTGGTGTGTAGGCCGGTCCACTTGATGGTGTCCCTGTGCTCACTTGTCTTCACTCACTTTTCCTTCTGTTTGTTCCTCAGACTGCAGTATTTCCTTGATCCTATCTTCGATTTGCTGGTTTTCTCCTCTACCTGTTCAAATCCTGCCTTCACTCCTCCTTCCGTTCTTCTAGTGGATGTTCCACTTATTCATCACTGTACTTCTCAGCTCCAGAATTTCTTTTTGGCTTTAGTTTTTCTAGCCCTTTATTGATATTTCCATTTTGCGCATGAGCTGTTTCCTGGGCTTTCTCCACATCTTCCTTTGGTTCTATCAGTATCCGTAGGAGAGTGGTCTTGACTTTTGTCTCCTGGATCAGCACACAGCCTGAGGGACAGATTCTGCTCTGCTGTGCTATTGTTTTGCTTCCTTTCAAGGGGCCATACTTTACTTTTTTCTTTTTACCCCCACCCTTGCAGCCAGCTTCTCCCTGTTCCATACTTTACTTTTTTATGCCTTTATGATTTTTTGTTGAAAACTGGACACTTAAATCTAATAATGTGTAACTCTGGAAAATAGACTCCCCCACTTTCCCAGAGTTTCCTGGTTCTGTTGATATGGCTACTGTTGGCTGTCTCTGCCCGGGTCAGTCGGAGGTGTGAACCTAGGGTCTTCTGAGGTCTTTTCTGAGTCTGTGCTTCCTCAGTCAGGGATGATGACTTCCTAACCTCCCCTACACACACAGTTGTTTTTGAATCTCCTAGCCTTCCATGTCTGGTTCCCACAAGGAAGGGGGTGCAATAACAATGGATGCCCACCTCCTCGTGTCTCTGTGATCAGAAGCAGCCACCAACAATCAAGCACAATCCCCAATATCAGGAGAACAGGGTCCTTTTGCCCATCTGGGGTCCCACAGGCTATGCACAGGTTGTTCCAGGAACGTGTACACAGCTGACTGCTTTAGGGCTTGGTGGGCGTGGTCCCTGCACAGTGCCAGGAGCTGCACCAACTGAAATGAGCCACAACTCACGGTTCCAGTCTTCCCTGGAAGTTGCAGCCTTCAACCGGCAGCAGAGCTCCAAAATAGCCACACAGACTCCACCACTCAGTTGTCATCTATACGGATTCTTTCCTATTCCACCACCTTCCCAGAACGCGCTCCAAATTTTTATTAGCCTTGTCATAATCCTCCAGAACTTTGGCCTTAAAAGAAGAGTCAAAGGAGACACTGTGAATCTAATATTAAATGAATTAGAACTGGATTTGCTCTAAACATATCACTCTCAGATGCTTTCTGGGGTGATCAGTGACCACCCCGGCCTGCTGCCAATAATCCTCCACTTCAGTGCAGGCAGTGCTGGTGTATGGCCCTCAACCAGGGCAGGGGTAAGTCTCTGGAATGTGCTTATGAACACTGAGAAGGAAAGAGGCTTCTATTCGGAATCAAGCTTCTTTTAAGTAGACTCACAACCTGAGTGAACTCCTAACCAGGCAGCACGGCTTCCTGGAAAGAATTAAGATGTGGCCATCAGAAGAACCTGGACTCTACTCTTTGCTAACTGGGCTTTCAGGGGCTCAGTTTCCTCATTTGCAAAATGAGGGGACTAACCAAATGCCCCCTTAAGTACTCTTAACTCTGAAATAATAATGACCTTGACACAAAGTAATTAGAGTACTTAACAATAGTTTTGTGTGTCAACCTCACTGGGCCACACGGTGCCTAGATATCTGGCTAAACGTTGTTCTATTGTGTCTGTGAGGAATTCCTGGATGAGATTAATATCTGACAGAGTAGACTGAGTACGCAGATTGCACCCCCACTCCCCGCGGTGGGCGAGCCTTGTGGAATCTATCGAAGGCCTAAAAGAACAAAAAGGCTGGAGAGAATTCTCTCTCCCCCACCTTTGGACTCAGACTAGCCTTGGGTTAGAACTGAACCATCAGCTCCCATCTGAGCTGTCTCACCGTCATCGCCAGGTGAGCAGCACCAGAACACCCTCCGCCCCAGCCTCCCAGTCCACTCACCAACTGACTTTCAGTTTAGTGGGAAACGGGCCTTGAGGCACAAGTGCCTCTGGGGTGGCCAAGCCTCACTGTCATTCACCCTGCACGTTAGTGCTTCCGTGGGACAAAGGGTCACCAGAAACCACCCTAGACGACAAGGACAGCTTAACTGAAAGAGAAAGAAATGAAGAGGTGCACTCTCCACCACGTCGGGGTCCACTGCCCATCCTTCAGGCAGGACCAAAGACACCCAATTTCTGAAAACCTTCTGAAAACCCCTGAGAACTACTCAGTTTCTGGGGTTCTGTTTTCTGTCTGGGAAAGGAGGCTGCCTACCAGAACATCAAAGCATTTTCAAGGCCAAGTTCATGTGGTGTGGCTTTCCCCCTCCAACGCCTTGCAGCAGGGTGCCTAAAGGCAAGCTGGGCACCATGTGGCTGCCCAGCACTCTTCACAGGCCCTGCCGAGGGCTCAGGGTGTCACCAGAGCCCCTCCCTGCTCGCCGGCGTGGCACGTGCTCTGTGCCTGGTGTGGCGCTCAGCGGCACACCGCCCCAGTCATGGCATCAGGCTTGTCAGCTGCCGCCTCCCCTCGGGCAGGGTCTGGCTCCCCAGCACAGTGCACAACAGACTCTGGGAATGTCTGCTTGGCCACTAAAAGGTGCCACTAAAGGCTGACTTGCAGTCCCTGGCTGCTATGAGGGGCCTGGCCAGGCCCCTTTGCCCTGTGGGCTCAGGGACCAGTGTCCTGTCTTCCTCCCACTGGACCTGGTGGGACAGAGGGTTACACTGGACATGCTGAGAGGCAACAAACCAAGGTGGCCATGAGTGGCAAGATGACTGAACATCTGAACCCTGAACTTACCTTTGATCCCCACGAAGACGGTCAGGCCAAAGCAGATGAAGAAGACGACGAACACGAGGACAAAGTGGCGCTTGGAGAGCGTGTAGAGCCGCATGGGTGCCAACCTGTGGGGCAGAGCGGGGTTACCAGAGCCACAGGAGGACGGCACGTGGCACCCTTGCCAGCCTCTGCCCGGCCCGCAAGGCCAGACAGGCCTCGCCTGCCCACCTCCCCCTCACCCAGCCGTCACCTCACAAGGACACCTGTTCTGAAACCTGACCTTCCCTGACAAAGCAGGCGCAAAGACCTCGGACCTTCCCGTGTGTCCCAGGTCACAGCCCCTGCCACCCTGGCCTGCACAGCACAGGCCAGACCCAGCCCTTGTGGCAGAACATGCTGTGGCTTCTGCTCCCACAAGGTCACGTGTCACCAGGTGGTGGATGGACCCTCCTTCACACACCCCACCTCCAGCTGCCAGAGCAGAGCCCCAGTGCGACCCTAAGGAGCCTGACTCGCTCCCTCATTCCTGGTTCAATGTGAGCGGGCACAGGTCTGTCACAGGCATGCCCCGAGGGAACACCAGGGACCACAGCTCGTTTGCATCTAGCCCAGGGTCCCTCCTTTGTGGCCCGTTCTGGTGAAGGGCAGCCTGACTTTTACGGGTGAGTTTGTTTTCCACACAATTTACACCAATGCAAAGGTACACTCAGGGGGTCCCAAATGCACCCTAGCAGCACCCCACCCCAGCTCTTGGCGCTCCTTGTATGAGGGCCAGCTGACAAAAGTAAAGTCAGAAAGGACCAGACAACAAGGTCTGTGGACTTGTGGGCCCCCCAGGCTCTGCACGAGTCCTCGGCTCTGCCTTCACGTGGCCAAGGCATCCCGTAAGCAGAGTCTATTCCAATTCTACCTCACTTGCAAACAGAGCCTGCAGGTGGGACTTGGCTGGCCCACCCCTGCCTGAACCCTCGAGAAGCAGCACAGACCAGGGAGGAGCCCAGCTGGCTCTTGCTTTGCTGTGTCCAGCAGTCCCTGCGCTTCCTGGTCTTGGGAGCCGGGAGCAGCAGGACGGACTTGACTCTCTCAACCCTGAGACAGGCGTGGCCACGAATGAGGGAAAGGTCACTGACTTCTGTGCACAGCGGTGCGCCGTGAGCACACCTGCCTCCTCCCACACCGAGTCCAGCTGCTGGGCAGGAGGCTGCCACTCTGCTCTGTGTCTCACGACAAAGGTGAGGCCTGGGAGCCACTGCCACTCTGACGTGGCCCTGCTGACCGCCTGGAGCATACTCTGCCCCGTGGACTTTCAGATCATTGTCACTGGGTTTACTGAACAACAGGCCCAGTGAAACCTCCAGGGTCTCTCTGGGCCTCTGGTCCAAACTCTGACCCACAACGACCCTGCTTGGCAGGAGATGGAAGCCGGTGAAGGAGTCAGGTCCCAACTCAGAGAGCCTTGTGCAGTAGAGCTGGAAATGGCCTCCAGGAGGAGCCTGGCCCCTTAGATTTACAGAGGAGGAAGCAGGTCTGGAGATGACAGACCTGTCCCAGTATCACAGCTTGCCCTTTGGCAGCACCTGCCACTCCCGTGGAGGGAGGCTCTGGGAAGCACAACCAAGTTTAAAAATGATGCCCACAGGAGAACAGGCCTCTCCTCAGCCCTGGTACCAGGGGCCGAGCCTCACTTAGTGTGTTCAGCACACTTCTGTTTTAATGCGCTAAAGAAAGGAAGATTGCTAGGCAACTGCACTGGCCTTTCACGCAGAAAACCTTACACCAGGCCACATGGACTGGAGGCTGGCGAATGCGAACAGAGTTACTGGTATTGGACTGGGTTAACAATGCGAGTTTTGACAAACGCCAGATTACGCAAGATGCCACAACCAGGAAGCTGGCGAAAGGTATACAAATGCTCTGCTCCTGCCACCACTCGTGTGAATGCGAACTTGTTTGGAAAACTCACGCACAGCCATTCACCCTTCAGGTGACCATACCCAGCAGCCCACCCCAGAACACAGGATGAAGCCAGACTGGCGGGTAGAAAAACAGAATAATTATATTTTAAACTTCAATGTTTAAAACACATTATTGACGCCCTAAAAGCACCACGACTCAGCAGATGAGAAGGAAGGCTGAATAAGAACATCAGGACAGGGCATGACAGCTCAGGTCAAATGTGACCCACTCAGGTGACAGGCTGCCTTGCTCCTCAGAAGACTCAAGGAGCCAGGGGCGGTGGCCCATGCCTATAATCCCAGCGACTCAGGTCAAGGCAGGAGGATCCCAAGACCAAGGCCAGCCTCAGCATCTTAGCAAGACACTGTTTCAAAAAATAAATAAATAAATAAATAAATAAAAGCCCTGGAGACATAGTTCAGTGGTATAGCACCCCTGGGTTCAATCCCCAGTGCCACCAAAAAAGACAAAGAAAGGTGGCTTATCATGTAACGTGTTCCCTTTCTTAAAACTTACACTTAAATCCAGTTTAATTAGAAAATTTCCTAGTTCAGCAAGAATCACCCAAGTGAATGAAAAAAACACAAAGAAAGCAAACCTCTTAGCTGGAGAAACATGCCCAGGGCACAGCCACCCACACTGGGCCAGATGGCTGAGGAAGAGGCCCCAGGCCTTGCTTTCCACTGTCTTTGTCCTAACAAGCAGCAAACATTCTCAGCCCTTCCCCCGCTCCCCCACACTCGGGGAGGCTTGTGTCCAGACCCTCTAGCCTAGGGCCACCAAGGGCCAGGAATGGCACCTAGACTGTGCCTTCCCTCCTGGCTCCCTCTGCTCTTAACTTCCAATCTAAAACTTTTGACCCAAAAAAAGAGACTCCTGAAGGCCCAAGACCACTTTTCCTGAGACAAATCACAGGTCTACAACTATTGCTCACAGTCAGAACAACAAAACTGAGTAGCCAAGGTAAAGAGAGAAGTGAGCAATCTTGTCCAGAACTGGCCCATCCCCGCTGCTGGAGACCAGCCCGGAGGCTGCACCTATGGCACGCACTGCTGTCCTGACCCAGGTACGACTGACGGCTCTGCCTCCTGCCAGACTCACCTCCCACTGAAATGCCAGGTGTTCCTAAACACCGAGCTGACCTAGGCCAAGGCCAGGCGAGTCTCAGTGACCAATACAGCCTGTTACCCTCCATGATCAGACCAACTGGAGGTTACTTCTACAACTGCTGGAAGTCAGACTGCGAAGCAAAAAACCACAGAGCCCACCACCAAGAGGCCTCTGAGCCACCAGCCTGCCCATCCTCATGTCCACTCTATGCCCTCTCTGTCTTCTTGAAGTTCTCCCACACTGGCTATCTGCTTCCCCTCCAATTGTCCTTCCCACCTTCAGGAACCATCCACAGGCTCCCTGTGCACCCCTGCCCCATTCTAAAGTAGTATCCCCTAAGACATCTTCACTCACAAGTCCTACACTACTTTATGGTCAATAGGCTTAACACCAAACTCACTGAAAGGCAAAGTAACATGAATGAAACCCTGTGTCCACTCCCCACTTCCTGCCTTGATCCTTTCTCTATTCCTACATCCTAAAACCTCTGCTTCATCCTGCAAGTTCCCTCCTGTTCCTCCCACATGGCCAGAAGAGGCAAGTCCCTGCTTCCCAAGTCCCCTCCATTCCCAGCATGCCCTGCACCCCCCAGGTCCTCAGGAACTCTCACCAGAATGACTGACGCTGCCTCCCAGCTTCTTGCTGTGGTCACTACAGTCTGCCCTCAAATAAAGCCTACGGTGGCTCCGCACCACCAACTTGGTCAAGTGAAAGCTCCTCGTTAGGGCTCTCAAGGTCCCCCAAGTCCTTCCCCACAGTCCCAATCCAATCTTCCTACTACCCTACATGCACCCTGCGTGACTCCAGACTAGCCCTCACACTGTTCCCTGATCAAAAGGCTCTCTCTCCACGCTCAGGCCCACGGTGTGCATCTCAAGACTGCCCATCTCGCCATCACAACAGGCGTGTCTGCACTGTATAGCTGAGCACCTGAAGACAAAGTACCACCCGCCTGCCAGGCCTGGCACACGACAGGCATTCAAAACACAGCGATTAGACTTCCACCACATTTCCAAAGTACTTGTGAGGCTCCTCAAGCACAGGTGAGATGCCAGAGAGAGCACTTCCCGCAGCACCCAGGGCAGGGGAGCAGCCTGCTGGGAAGTCTTCTGCCCGCTAACCGGGCGGGAACCTCCTACACACCTCCAGCGCTCTGGCTGGTTCATCGTGGGCTTGCAGCAGCCTCCCTCTGCAGGCTCCTGCTTCTTCTCACACTAGGCACTTCACATGTGCTCTAAGTCCTGGCCTAGCTCGAACCCCCAGGCCTAGGAAGACCTTCCAAGTGCAACGAAACAGACCATCCCCTTGGACTCTTTGGGCTTCTTATCAACTAATCTCAGTTTCATGGAGGCTTAAAAATACAAATTTCCTAGAGAAACAAAAATGCCTTTAAGGGAAAGCCTAGCCCCAAACTGCAGTCATGATCCAAACCACCGTAAGTCCTAACGTCCCCTCATTAGGCACAGTAACATCCATCACCCAAGGGACTGCTTCCGAGCGAGGTGAAGTCAAGACGAGGATTCACACGTGGAAGCAGCTGGAAAACGACATGGCAGGCTCTCTGCAGTTGGGTGTCGCTATTCTCTTACAGGGACACACCTGTCTTTGCAGCTCTGGGACTCTCCTCCCTTCTCTCCTCATCCATGGTGGCACCATCCTGTCCCAGGCTTGAGAGCTGATGTGGGTGGGACCACTCCCCTTGCTCATACCTCAGCCCAGCCCTCTCCCTTCAACTCCCTTGCTAAACTGCCCACTCGCCACCTCCACTTGGATCCCAGCAGGCACCTCGAACCCGACTGAAGCCGTCCCCATCTCAACTCAGGCGACTCCACCTTCCCGCTGCTCAGCCCAGAACCCATGGGTGCCAGCAGACAGCCCAGGATGGAGAGAAGAGAGGAGCCATGTAGGTCACAGGGAACTGGAGTGGCTGGGTGGGGCCTGGCCAGGCCCCCCTTGGCTTCTGGACATCTGGGATCTTACACCCAGGAGCTAAGCCACTTTTCACAAAATAATCTGACCAAAACTTTCTCATGGATACACACAATCCAAAAAATAACCAAAATTTAAAACTGAAACTCTAGGAACCAAGTCACACAGGTGTAGAAACCTATCTCTAGGACCTGGAACTGTCCTTTCAGATAAACTGGCAGCTACCAACTCTCCCTGCCGCCACAGACTACCTGCTTGCTGCCACTGATCTGTCACTCCATCCTGGCCCCCCAACCTGCCTCAGGGGAGGCACCCCCAACCACTCTGAGAGAAAGCAACTGTTCACCCACCTCAGACTCAGTGTCCTGGGTTTCATCAACATCCACGTCCTCCCTGATTGCAGAGCTGCCCTGACCTGTGGGGGCCCAATTGGTGGGTGTCCAGTAACTTCACGACTCCTGCATTCATGCCCCCTCTTCCCTGGTCTTATCACGTCCTCTGAGTTCTACTGTGTTCCCTGCCATGATGAACTGTCAGCCACTGAACCATAGTTCTGTCTTCTCCCATGCTGTCTTTCCCGGTGGTGGTGGCTCTGACTCCCTGCTTACATCTGAGGCAGGCAAAGCAGGTCCATGCCACTTCAGTACGAAAAGGGGCACCCATCACATTCTTAAGGCCACATGCGCTCAGCCTGGACACCCTGCCTCCTGGCTCAGCCAGCTAGAAAGCTCCATTAGACCAGCCGAGCGCCTCTGATCCCCTGCAGCCACAATTACACACCCACTACGCATTCCTCAGCCCCACTCCAGCCTCTGCGGCCTCCACAAAACAGCACTGGCAGAGGGTGGGAGGCCAGTGTAGTGTGCCTGGCTCACGCAGGCCCGAAGGACCACAGGACGGGCAGGATTCTGGCGGGCAGAGAATGAGAGAGGTACTGGCCTTCGTAGGAGGGAAAAACAAGACCTTACAGCAGCCCAATGACAGCGCCAGGCCAGAGACAGCACCCGGGAGGCAGAAGCTTTGTTATCCAGCCACATTGTATCTCATATCACCAAGTCACCGATACAGTAGGCAGTTATGACCAAAAATACCACTACTAATTTGCTACTCGTTCAACTGACAAGGAGATTTCCACTTGAGCACTTTTAGGGTCTGTGCAGTGGGAAGGGATTGTAAAATCTCAGTCCATCCTCACATTTTAGTTAAGGCTTTGTTTTTTCACAATTGGCATAAAAACAATCTCTCCCTCAGACAAGGTGCTGCCTGTGTCCATCAGCCGTGCTCCCCACATTCTAACACACAGCGACGGCAAGCTGAGCCCACCCCCAGGGCCTCAGTTCCTCACTGTGGGAGAGAGACTGGTGATTATAGGGTGGCTGGGATTTGAAATTGAAATAAAAAAACAAAATGTTTAAAAAGGGGTAGTAGAAGGTAGCACTGTCGTGTAAATTTTTAGAAGTGATAGTTGTGTTTTCTTGTCCCTCTCTTCTCTTTGTTTGACATGGGGTCTTGGTATGTTTTCCAGGCCGGTCTCGAACTCCTGGGCTGCAGTGATCCCCTGCCTTGCCTACTGAGTAGCATGGGGTACAGGCGCTACCACACCCAGGTCCTCCACCTCTTACTGTGAAGAATTCAGTCCCCACTGGCACAGGGTCTGGACATGCGCTGTGCAGTGTGACTCCCCTCCCCGAGCGTCAGCCACTGAAGGAGGGGGCCGGAGCACCTCCTGGACGTCAGGCTAGGAGCTTTCTGGGTGCAGGTGTTACCAGGCCGTTTCACACACGGGAAATCAAGAGTGGGGTGGGGGTCCCAGGCAGCAGGAGGTGGAGGTGGGATCTGAACCCACAGATGAACACCTGACATGTGAGGGTCAGGGCAGAAAGGAGGCCACCATTCCCTCACTCACTTCGGCTCCCTCACCAAAATCTTTGCTTTTTAAATAACCTACCGCTGAATGGATTTTGAAAAGAAATTTCTGAGGGAGCAAACAGAATAAGAAGTCTGAAATTTCAATCAATGCAAGTTGAATATATCACAAATAATTTCTTTAGCTACCCAAGAAATGAGGCTTCAAAATACCATTATGTGACAATTCAAGGCCCAACGACACCCGTGCACTTCAATGAGTACTGTTCTGGGCTCCTCAGGGAGCATGTGTTGGCACATCCTTTCCAGGCTGCAGGTTGGTGGCTCACACCCAGAAGCCTGTTGGTTAGGCCACAAATGCCTTTCTCCAGCTAAACACAACAAGGAAGCAGGTCAGACACCAGGCAGCAAGCTTGATCTCCCAAAGGAGAGGGTGATGCTCCAGCGAGCACCAGGCCATGTGGCCTGGCCGAGTGTCCACAGGCTGGTAGGAAGGCCACTCTACCTCTCAGAACCTCAAGAAACAAGGACCTCCTCCTGGGCTCTCTGTGAAGAGGAAGGAGTTGCTCCTGGAAGCTCTTGCTGAGGACAGGTCAGCTGCCAGCTGCTGTCTTGAGGGAGTAGAGGGCAGTGGTCAAGAGCTTGGGCTTCCTTCTAAGCTGACACTTAACAGCTTGGCCTTGAAAAACTCACTTGACTCAGCTGCACCTCAGTCCCCTCACCTGCATAACAGGGGCATTAGAGAAACCTCCTCACAGCAGGGTGGTGGTAAGGATTCCGTAAAATGATGGACATAAAGTGATACAACAGTACCTAGTACAGTCAACTCCCAGGGGGTTATCTTTTATTTCTAGAGATCATTTTGGTTGTAGGGGGGGAATTAGCCGAAGAGACACAATCCTAAATAACTCCAGGAACATGATACTGACCAAAGCCTAGTGTCCCCTCAAGCACTATGAGATTCAGCAGGCTTGGGACCCTGAAGCCATAGCAGGATCCACAGTGCTTAATTTGTTCACGCTTTACCACTGGGAGAGATGGGTCTAATTAACACACGTCTACATGAAACACCCAGATGAAAGAGACACGTAAAATACACTCTAAAATACGGCTTGAGCACCAGCAAGACCTGCAGGACACCAGCCTTACCGACCTCTTCCGAGAAACGCAACAGGAGAGCCCAGCAACCGATGAACCCAAGGCAGACTCGGCAGCAGAGCTCAAAAGGAAGCCACTGACCACTCTTCAAGACGCACCCCACCATCTCTGCGGTCCCCCGCATTATCAGAAGGAATAGGGGTGGCAGGCACTCCAGGGTGGAGCCTTAAAAACCAGGCTCTGACTGGTTCTGATGGCAATCTCTGCCTTTCTAAAAGAGCAGGGAGGTCACCAGGGCCAGTGTTTGCAGTGGGGCCATCCTGCCCCTGAGCAGGATGCCCCGGCTGTTCCTCCTGTAGTGAACAGTCTCTCCCCCTACTTCCTTCTTCAAGCTTCAACTCCTGCTCCTGTCCCTTCTTGCCTCGGACAGCACTCTGGCCCTACCAGACATGCTTCAGATGTTTGGCCTTGAGTAGGATTTTATTTGCTGCCCCCAACCTTGATTCCCAGGTCAGTGCCATTCTGAACACTGGACGATGTGGCTGTCTGGCCTCTGGATATCCACACCCCACCACCCCACCCCTTTGCCCAACAGAGCCTGAGGCACACCTCCTGGACAGTGAGTGCCCACAGCCGGTCACACTGTGGGTGACAAATCTCTCATTCAAGCTGCAGTATGCAGTTCCTCCCCAAGACCTTTCCCTGGTTAATGGCTTCCTTTTGGGCTAGTCCCCTGACCTGTAACCACAGTGTAGGCAGGGGACTTGTGTTCCAGGCTGGCCAAAACCCAATCCCCTTCACATACTCCACTATTTCCCGCAGAAAGGGACAAGGGCAGGAACCCCAGCTGGCCTGCCAAGGGGATCAACCCAAAGGTCTTTAAGAGGACCCCTGGAGCATGCAACCACCCTGTGCCACAGGGCCACGTCTCTGGAAGGCACCTATGCCCGAGTGCTCCAAGACACAACACACAGCGTGGGAGAAAGCTGTCCCTGGAGTCGTGCAGAGCAGCACTGCCAACACACCTTGCCTGGCTTTTATTTAAAAGGAAGATCTTTAAAACATCCACCTGGGCCTGACACTTAGTGCCAGCCTGGTTTCCACGCTGTGCTCAAGTTCCGAAGACTAACTTGCAAGGAAGGAGTAAGTGTCCTTCCATCACAGGCGCTGGCACGGAGGCCACCCCCACCCCGCCATGTTACTTTCCTGCCTCGAGACCCCCAGACAAACCTCTAATCCACCCAGTCCCGCCCGAGGCCGCCTCCGGCGCCGCCCTGCAGAGCCCGGCAAACCTCCACTGCGGGACTCGCACTCCCGCCCCGGACCTTCCGCAACTCCGCTCCGCGCCGACCTCCCTCCAACCCCTCTCCTGCTCCCTGGGGTCACTCCGTGACTCGGGGCATCAAAGGAAAGCTTTAGGGACGGCGTCCGTGGGGCCACCCGACAGGTTTTTCCTCATTGAAGGCTCCGCACTTCACACGGGGCTCAGCCCGAAGTCAGCAGATCGTAAACTCGTAAAACTCTGCACCCCGGGGACCGAGCGAGGCCGGGCCGGCCCGGCGGCCCACGTCACCCCGCGCCTCGGGGCAGCGCCCCCAGCCGCGCGCCCCGGCCCAGCCCGCCCG
>JAJEJO010001236.1:642196-660931 GCA_020662805.1 Glaucomys volans
GTGCGCGGAAGCGGAGGGCGCCGGCGGCGGGGGCCCGGGGGCCGGCCAGCGCGCGCATCGCCCCCGAGCCCGTCGCGGTCATCGGGATCAAGGCCGGCCGCCCGGACCAAGGGGCAGAGAGCACGAAACCCGGGCGGTGGGCCGCCTCCGGAGCCCGGGAGCCGTGGTCCTGAAGGCCCTGCACACACGTTTGCCTCCCCTTCCTCTCCAACGGTGAGGACCCTGGGCAGGGACTCAGCAGAGCACGCCGGTGCCCTCACCTCCTCCGCCTGGGGTAGTGTCGGAGTTTTCAAGCTTCCATCCCAATCTCTCAGACTGAAACATGTAGTTTATTCCCAATATTTGAGCCACCACCATCCCCTATGAAAAGCACTGTGACTCTTATTTGTCCTCCTCTTCCCAGGACCTGGCACCAGCCTAGTACAGACAGACCCCAGCACGTGTGTATTGAACAGATGACTGAACTGGATTTGCTAGGTGACTATCGATATGCCAACCTACGTTCCGATGATTTAGAGAATGGGGACCATCTTCCCAAGGAATCAAAGGGAATGGGTTTTCAGGGGGCTAGAAAGTGTATAATTTGCAGATGGGCAGTAGAGTGAGCTCCTGCCTCTGGCTAGGGTGAGCAGCTAGTTCTAGATGGCCTGAGATTCCCTAGTATTAGCACTAAAAACCCCATGTCCTGGAAACCCCCTCAGTCCAGAGGAACCAAGACAACAGGTCCCCTTACTTCTGGCCCATGTTTCTTCTGAGTTACTGGGCTAAAGTATCTTAACATTTAAAGAATGTCTTCACTTGGTTCCCAAAAACAGAAATTGAGACAACAGTGCCCTGTTAACTTTGTTGGGAGCAGATACAATCCCAGGGAAACAAGGAGAGTGAATAAAGTAAGGCAGGGACACAGAAGAGCACATCTGTGAGAGTGCAAGCTGGCCAGAGCTCTCAACACAGCTGGCTGCTCAATCTCACAGGAGAGACCGGGGAAAACTAGTGAGTCAGGAAACAATCTGTTGGCTCTGTCCTGTTACCTGCCTCCCATGGGACACAGCTGACTTATACATCCAGGTGACTTTACCTAGCCCCTGCAAGCAGCTACTGATGACCAACAGCATCTGAAGGTACCAGTCCAGCCAGTACAGGTGAATAAGCCTCCCCTGTCAGCAACCAGGGGTTGCTTTGCTGGGGCTGAAGGGACAGAGGGTGTAACCATGGGAAATGTCACCAGCATAGCTCAGGCTGGAAAGCAAGGTGGGGCAAGGGGGTAGCCAATGATCCTGTGGGGCGTGGGCGCAGGCAGAACCAAGGAGATCTGGGGGTTCCAGCACAAAGAAGTGGAGAAGGTCTGGAATATTTGTTACAAAGACTGCAGAATGAGCGGCCTGGGAATGCCTAGCAATACCCCAGGGCTTCCCTGAGCCCCACTCACAGCGCTGACCCATCAATGGGGACCTTTCTGAAACCTACCTGGCATGCTAACCAGGTAGCCTGGCATGACAAGGGAGCTTGGGTCCTGAGCAAAGATGAGAGACAGACAAAAGGAAGTGAGAATCAGTTGAGGAGCTTTAAAAAACCACAATGTCCGGGCTGAACCCCAAACCAATGAAACCAGATTTGAAGAAGAGAGCGTGTAGGCACCAGTGGTTTTCAAAGTGGAATCAATCCTGCAGGGATTCCAGTGTGCAAGTCTGACGACTAGTTGGGCGGTGGAATCGAGGCTGCATTGGCTCCAGCTCCTTCCCAGGGGCCACATGACCAGCTCTGGAACTGCAGCAAAGTTCCAATTCCTGTTGAGCCGGAAGGAGGGGCACTGTGCTCTGCAGTGCTCCCTGCAGATGCTGGACTGACCTTCGCCAGAAGGCACCACTCTGGAGGGGCTGTGCCTGCACTTCCCAGGCTGACTTCACAGGAATCCATGTTGGCCCGAATCCTACACAGGGGCTCTCTTTACCCAAGAGCCCGAATGACGTACCAGAGACACTGCCACAGTCACAACAGATGGAAAAACCAGGGACACTGGAACGTGAGTAGAAACATAACCCCCACTTCAAGCCCTGGCAAGACTCTGCGGGATGTGCTGCCCCGTCACATAAATGCAGCTACGCGCCCTTCCCAGCCACAGGGTGTGTGGAGAGTGGAAGGAGCACTGCTGTCGCAGACACAGCTTCAAGTGTTCACGTTCTGTCTCGTTCCTTCATTCCCGAGGGGATGATGCCCCACCTGCCAGGTCCCTAGCCATCTTGGATGCAGTGCACACTGGGGACCGTGTGTGTGTGTGTGTGTGTGTGTGTCTCCTCCAGAGCTCTGCTTCCAGGGGTGATCAACCCTTGGCTCCAGCCATTTCCTACATAAAAACCAAGGGCTGCTCGATTAGATTCATAATTTGCCACAAACTGCCAGGTTAGGGAAGGCCGAGGTCGGCCAGTCCCAGGCCCAGGAAGGGTCTGTCCCACTGCAGGCTCAGGGTCACAAAAAAGCCTCTACTTTGAACATACCGAACTAGGAGCTCCGTCCTGACTGCCTAGCCCTGGCCTAAACCACCCAACTCAAGCATCACAGGGTAGAGAAGGAAGAGAGAGGGGACAGGAACGCTGGTATGGAAAGGTTCAGAGCGGGCATGGCAGTGTCCTGAGGCTGTGCAAACCTAAGAGGTGCCCACCTGTGCCTGTGGTGGTGGGAGTGACCCCAGGCCTAAAGCTGCAGCTGCCTGAAATCCTGCCTTCGGGTGCCCGTTCCTTTTCTGTGCCCTTGCCACAGTACTGCCAGGTTGAGGTGCATGCCACGTATTGTGAGTCACTTCTCTTCCATTGCTCCTTTAGGTCACGCTTAGGTAATTTTTAAAGTTATGGATGCATCTATGATATTATCAGGGATTTCATTCAGGATAGGAAAAGAGGTGCTATAAAACAGTCTTTTTTTTTTTTTTTTTTTTAAGCCCTAGGGAGGGAGGTTCTCCTCCCTGTTTGAGAATAAGGGCCGGAGGGCGATAAGGCCCCTTCACCAGAGGGAGTCAATAAGAAGAGCAAGACGAGAGCCAGCTGGAGGGAGTGGAGAAGTTCAAGACGCCCAGCCGCACTCACACCACCCAAAGACTGCCTGAAGCCTGGCCTAGCCTGGACTCTATCCTGGGGTCCTCGCTTTCTCTCCTTGAAGGTCACCAACCGTCCTGATGTCTCCAGGACTGAGGGGTTTCCTGGGACAGGCTTTCAGTGTAAAGCCAGGATGAGCTGGTCACTTAACCTCTGACCCTTCAGAGCTGCCTGGCTACCTCCCCCTGGTAGAGGCCGGGCGCCTCTGTTCCTCTGTCCAGGTTCTACATGCCTCCTGCACCACAACTCACACACGGCCCACACCTGATAAACCTCGGGCCACTCAGGTGACAAAGCCAAACCTCCAGACCCCTCTGCAGGGGAGACACGCAGAGGGCAGACATGGGTCACTCCCTTCAGACTCAGTTCCACTAGCATCTGCTGGCTGAGTCTTTGAGCCGGGAGGGATCTGAGATCGTCCTGAGACCTGCAGACTGATGCCTCAGAACCTACCCAGACCCTGACTTGGCCATCAAACATCCAGTCATTATTTTAAGCGGTGTCAGCAGAGAGGAGCCAAACTCCACCGCCCTGTCGACACCTGGGCTTTTCTCCTCAAGGAGATCCTGCTATGGATTGAATTGTGTCCCCCCAAAGATGCTGAAGTCCTGACCCCCCAGTGTCTGAGGAATGTGGCTGTATTTGGAAACAGGGTCTTTGATGATGAAGTCATTAGGGTGGCCCTAATCCACGGGGAAAGCCAGGGGAGACCTGGAACAGATGATTCTCCCTCACCGCCCGTGGGGAATCAACCTACCTACTCTTTCTTTTCTTTTCTTTCTTTTTTTTTTTTTTTTGGTCAATACTGGGGACTGAACTCAGGAGTGTCTACCATTAAGCTCTGCCCCCTGCCCTTCTTACTTTTTATTTTGAGACGTCATCTTGTTAAGTTGCTGAGGCTGGCTTTGAAATTGCGATTCTCCTGCCTTGGACTCCAGAGTGGCGGGGATTACAAGCGAGTGCCCCCTGCGCTCAGCAAACACCTTATCAGACTTCTGGCCTTCAGAGCTGTGCAAGAGCAAGTGGCGTAGTGTCAACCCAGTGTGATACTTCACAGAGGCTGCACACGCACACCAACGCAGAGCCTCAGCTTCGTGTTCTGGGATGAGGCACCGCCTGCAAGCTTCAGGCAGCCGCCCAGCCTCAAGGCCTGGTCTTGTCTGGAAAATGTTCTTTCAGATGCCAGAGCTAAGCCAGCGCTGAAGCCCAGGGAGGACCAGGGCCCCAGGAGAACAGATGGGGCACACACCTGCTCTGTTCTCCAAAAAATCGGAGAGAAATGGTTTTCTCTCCCAGTCCAGTGCAATAGATAGCTTAAACAAACAAACAAATAAAACTCTGCTGTCTGGGCAACAGCTCTGTTCGCCCCAAGGCACACACAAAAATACTCGAGCCCTGTGAACCTCCAGGTTCTGCCTGTGCAGCGCTTCTGCCATTGGAAGCCAGGTGCAGCGCGAGCACAGGTGACTAGCTGAAGGCATTTTGGATGTGCCTTAAGCACTGAGCTGTGCAACCCAGAAGCACTGAATGACAGATGGAAGAAAGTACCACGGAATGGGCCAGGTGGGTGTGGAGGGTCCAAGAAGAGTCCAGTCCCCAGAGGTGTGCTTTAGGCAGCGCCTAGTTACACCTTCCTCGTGCCTAAGCACCATAGGTGGGGCAGAAGGCTGTTCAGCAAGAAGTCGCAGCCCAAACTGCAATGTGACATCCTGCACCTGTGCTTGCACTGCAGAGGGACGGGCCTGTGCTGCCAGCAGGCCACCCTCCCGGGCCCGACAAGTAAGTACTCAAAGAAGACCACATTCTGTACAAAGGAATCATTGTCCACTGTCCCACCTTTGGTATCAGGGATTGAACTGAGCTACATCCCATCCCTTTCCCCTTTTTCTTCAATTTTGACAAGGTCTTGATAAGTTGCTGAGTGCTAAGGCTAGCTTTGAACTTTCAATCCTTCTGCCTCAGCCTCCCGAGTCTCTGGGATCACAGACATGTACTACTGCACCCCTGGCCTGGTCCAATGTTCTAAAAGGGGGCAGGCTGGGTGGTTAAGCTCAATGGTTAATCAGTTGCCTAGTATGCACAAGGCCACAAGTTCAATCCCCACCACCGCACAAAAAGGGGTTGCTCAGCTCCTAGCTCAGAAAGCTCCCTATGTTCTTGGAAGGTCATAGCTTCCAAGAACTGAGAGTGAGAACAAATGGCAACCATGTGCCAGTATTGCTGGGGGTAGCATCGTTCTGTCAGAGGCCCTGTGCTGGGACACACGCTGGGCATTCATGAATCAGCTAGAACCTGGGGAAGCTCACTGAGTATCGAATGTGGTGTCTACCAATCCCATCTCTGTGCTGTGATTTCTTTATCAGCTTCTCCCCACATCCTGAGGTGGAGCAACTCGTGTAGTTCATGGCCTTGGGCTTCCTCATGGGCTTCCTCTGGTGTTTGTCCGCTGTTTTTTGGTGGTGGTGGCAGTGCTAAGGACCTCCTCTGCGTGCTACATAATGATAGATACTGAAAAGGCACAGACACTGGAAATGCCCTCTGTTCCATGTGCCAGACAGGAGGGCGGAGGCCCTGCCACTAGCTACCCACCTTCCTCCCTTTGAGGCAGCAAACACAGGGGCCACGTGGGAACAGAGGTAACAGCTTTGGCTGGGATTTGAATTTAAATTGTCAACCCCTCCCAAGTGTTCTAATTTCTAGAACCTATCTATAGATAATTGAGAAACACCCCAAATATCCCTGAATCTGAGCTGGCTTCAAGGCCCTGTCCCAAGGTCCAGACAAAGAACAGGAACTCCCAGAAGTCCTGGAATGACCCAGAGCAGGCCAGAAGCCTGACCAGAGTTTCCAGGGTACCCAGGATCCAACTCTACCTCCAGCTTCTGGGAACCTGTGCCCAATCTCTCCTTTCCACCTGGAAGCCTGCCAGGCAGGTAAGGGGCGCTACTAGTGTGTGGCTTGTGTTGTAACTTCCCTCAGTTCACACCCGATACTGAAGAGAGGAAAGAAAGGCACACAGAGCATGCATGACCCGCAATATGCAGCGGGACCCCGGTACTGGGCTATCATGTTTAATGGTACGATTTCCCCTGAGAAAATGAAGGGTTCATTCTAATTCATCCAGTAACAACAAGAAGAGAATCCCCTGAAGAGGCTCTGAAGCCATGCACTAGGCAAAGAGGTAGGAGAATCAGAGAGCAGGCCACCACTGGAGTTGGACAAGAGTTGTGAAAGGCCCAGCTTGGGTCAGACCCTTCGGGATCACACAGTGTGAGGCCTGTGCTTCAGTCCCACTGACGTGGCAGGGTACGACAGCTGCAACAGGTTCAGGGATTTTAGGCCAAGAGGCAGGACCAGGGTGGCAAGACTGCACGGAGCTTTCTTGGATGGTGCTTAGGGTGCAGGAGAGGAGACCCTCCAGAGACAGTGTATGGGGAACTCCCCTGGAGAGAGGAACTGGAGAAGGGGCTTGAGGTTTGGTGATGTCACTCAGCAACAAGGAGGGGTGTCTCTGGGTCGGAGGGCAGCAGCTATTTAGGGTCTTTGAGAGACAGGGTTTGTCTAACAGATGATGGGTGCTATTTCAGGGAATATGCAAATAAGCAGACCCTAAATGGCTAAAATGGGCTATAGTTAAAGCAATTGGATGTGTAAGAATTCGGGTTTGGCAGGGGTGGGCTTTGTGCTAATTATCCTAGTATAAAGAAGGAAGGAATGTAGGCGCCAGCATGCAGGGACTAGGCTTAGCCCAATATGACAACACAGTAGAGGGGAAGCCAGACCACCAGATATTAAAGGGGATAGTGGGTTTGCTTCCTACGGAGGCCGGGCTGAGAGAGGTGGGTATGAACGAAGTTATACATGAATGGGAAGGAGTGGGTGGTGAGGGAAACCTGAGACATAGAACAAGTGGGTCAATCAGCAGAGCAGCAGCCCAGAGCATGGGGGAGAGCCACCTGCAGTGGGCAGGGACAGCTGAAAGACCAGGATCTGCCTGGGGGAATGACCTGCCCAGATACCCACCACTGGCCTCTCAGACACACGTCTGTTCAAAGAGGGAGCTGGAAATGTGCAAAGGGAGAGCTGGCCAAGGTCATGGTTGACAGTGGCCAAGGGCTTGTGTGGGAGGGACCTCTGATACCTGACTGCCAGTACTGCTGTCCCACTGGCAAGTCTGTCCCAGAAGGAGATGAATGCTGGCTGTCTCGGCATGCTACTCCGAATCACTTCTGGGGTTCTCCACCCTGGCTGAGGTCCAGGCCAGCTCAATCAAAGGAGGATCCCAAAGGGTAAAGCCTGGCAGCTATATTTTTAAAAGCTTGCCCAGGTGATTCTCTTGTGCAGCCAGCACCAAGAAGCCTCCATTAACGAACTCCCTGGTCCCACACCCTGGGCCGTGATCTGTTTCCTCATGGGTCCCTATTGGCCACACACTAACTGGCATTGTGGATGTTCGTCCAAGGCTTGGTTACTGTGAAGCTCCACTGAAATAGATGCCCCCACCCATATGCTAGCCAAAGTAGGCCAGCACGATGTGAGGCCAGCC
Organism: Glaucomys volans; assembly: GCA_020662805.1. Classification (NCBI taxonomy): domain Eukaryota; kingdom Metazoa; phylum Chordata; class Mammalia; order Rodentia; family Sciuridae; genus Glaucomys; species Glaucomys volans. Next base: position 649,832 of record JAJEJO010001236.1, read on the forward strand.
CCAGGCTCCGATGAAGTCACTGAGGCAAAGAACATCCCTTGGAAGGTTCTTGGGTGGGGACAGCCGAACATCACCTGGCCAAGAAAACTCAAGCTCAACTTCATGATTCCCGTGTTTTACGGAGGTAAAATAATAACAAGAGAAACAAACTTCAGACCAGCAACATGGCCAGCTACACATTTCCAAGGATTCAACTCCACAGGAACATTGCTATTGTCCTCCAGGCTCCTTTCACGCCTCGCTGTTTACTCCACGGACACAGCGATGCCTGCTCGGCCCCCACCCCACACCTTCCAACCCCATGTGGGGTGGCTCCTTCCTTGAGCACCTAGGCCTTGGGGAAAACTGGCTCCACCCTCAGAGCCTGGGTTCTAATTCCAGCCTTCTGCCAGTAGGTGCTCAGAGGGGCCAGAAGCTATTTCTGCCAGTAAAGCACAGGAGCTGGTTTTCTTTCTTTGAAACTTCTTAACAAAGCAAAACACACAAATACCTGGGTACATATTCACCAGTCAGATGTACCTGCAGAACCAGTGCCCAGATCCGGAAGCAGACTAGCAGCAGCACCTCCCAGGTAAACATCCTGATGTCTAACCCTACAGAGTCACTCAGACTGCTGTACATTTCATGTGGATTGATTCTAATGGTATGAACTCTGCCTGGCTTCTTTTGCTCAACACTGTGTGTGTGAGATTCTTCTTGATTATTGTGTTTAGTTGTGAATTGCTTATTGCTATATAATATTCAATTAGAAAATGAGCCAAATACATTTATCTGTTCTATTATTGATGCACATTGGCTGGCTTCCAGTTAGGAGTACTACTATGAACTTTTGTACATCTTGAAGGACACCTATGTGCACTTCTGTAGGGTACACACCTGAGGGGAAATGCCAGGTTAAAGGGTATGTGAATGTGTGTTGAGAATGTTCCTTCTCAACACATCTGTCTCCTTTGCTGTTAACCACTTTGGTGGGGTATAGAGGAGATTCGAGGAATTTTGCCATAGACTTCAAGTCATTCCTTTTCTTTTAGAGCCACAGAAAGCCAACCACTTCTTCACAGGAATGTGAATAAGAACCAATAGCCAAAATGGTTATTAGCAGCCATCTGCCACCAAGTTAAAAAGAAAAAAATCAATCACATCATTAAGCTACTGGATCAACAATCTGGTCCACTCCCTACTGTCCGGGCAGGTGTGCTTTGGTGCTTTGTTATCTGTGGCAGAAAGCATCTTTTGTGTAATCTTCTCAAAGCACTTGAGTCTCAAAACATCCTTGTGAAGATGAGATCACAGGCTCCATTTATCCTGTGTGGAAACTGACTACCTGTGGAATTAGGTCATCCCCCAAAGCCAGGGAGTTTGCAAAGCACTGAGTTGAGATGGAACCCAGGATTTCAGTCCCCCAGCCTCTCCTACATTCCCTTTCCCGGCAAGGAATACTATTGCCATATCTCATTTTGCGGAGATGACTGGGAGTCCTCTGATCACGTAGTGCAGCACTCAGTGATGGCGGATTACATAGCCCATCCATACACAGCCATGCCAGCCATCACAGGGGCCAGCCATCTTTTGAAAATGGGTCATTAGCAGCTGTTCCTTGCATCACCCTGTTATGAGGAGACTGTCACACATTAGGTTAGTCCCTGGCTCTCCAAGAAAAAAAACAGCTGGTGCCTTTTAGTCATAAACCACAAATGAGAAACGAAATGGTGAGAAAAGCGGGAGCGAACCGTGTAGTAGCAAGTTCACCTGCCAACAAGGCTGTGCGGGAGCTGCAACTGTCAGCTTTCTGGCCTAGAAACCCCAGAGCATTTCGCCTGGTGTGTGAAGGAACACTCCATTGATATAAAGGCTCGGTGGAGCATCTAAGGCTAGTTCAGTGACCTAAAACACTCCCTCATGTGGAAGCCTTTGTGATTCAGTCAAACTGTTCTGTCTACACAAAATATTGTAAAGCACCCTGTGGTCCACGTATTCTCATGGCAGGGGGTAGAATTCATTTCTGCCCTTTTCCAACCATGGCGAATTGGTCTTCAGGATCCAACTCAACTGATGAAGTTGCTCCGGAATAAAGATTTACATGCTTGCTTAGGACACGCAGCCAAACTGCTCAGATCACTTCCCTGCCTTAAAACCTTTAAGTGGTGTCACATCATAAGTCTAATGTAATGCACACTCATTGGCCTGGCCTTCCAGGTGCGACACAACCAAACTGGCCCTGCCTCTCTCTCTGACCATGATGCCCACACTCACTGGTCTTCTATGGGTTCCCTGAACAGACCATGTTTATTTTTGTGGGGTTGAACCCAGGCCCTCACACGTACTAGGCAAGTGCTCTGCCACAGGGCTACATCCCCAGCCTCAGACTTTATTTTGATTATGGCCCAGGGATTTTGCATTTCTCCTTCCTCTTCTGCAGCTTTTCCAGCTCATTATCTCATGAGCTCCTCATTCTCAGTTTTCAGACCTTCTCAAAGGGCACTCCCTGACTGCTTGCCCTGAAGTGGCATGGGCCACCCTATCATTTCTCCTGACTTACTGTCTTGCTAGTGCTCATCACAACACAGCACAGCTATTATCCGTAAGCCCCATGACAGTAGTACATCTTGCTCACTGCTGTACCCCATTCCCTAGAACAACAGCAGGAATATAGGAGATGCTCAAGTGTGATGAGTAAATGGATGAATGAATAAAGGAATGTCCAGCGGTAGGCTGACCCAGTGGTGGAGCTTGTTCTTTTCTCTGCTACTTGCATTGAGACCACTTTCCTATTCACTAGCTCCTTCACCAAAGAAGCATTCCCAGGAAAATAAAACAAATAGGGGGGAAACCAGAGAGAAAGAAAACGAGTAGGTGATATGGACTGGATATGCGTCCCTTAAAAGCTCATGTGTGAGACAATACAAGAATGTTCAGAGGCGAAATGATTATATTATGACAGATGTACCTAATCGGTGGATTAACTGGTAACTATAGATAGGCAGGATATGGCTGGAGGAAGGAAGTCACTGGGGTTGTGCCTTTGGGGTTTATATTTTTTACCTGGTACAGAGCTGTCTCTCTCTTTGGTTCCTGCCTGCCATATTCTGAGCTGCTTTTCTCTAACATGCCCTTCTGCCATGATGTTTGGCCTTACTCTGGGCCTGCAGCTATGGAGGTATCTGACCATGAACTGAACCTCTTAAACCATAAGCCAAGATTAACTTCTCCTCCTTTAAGTTGAACTTGTCAAGTCTTTTTGGTCATAGCAATGCAGAGTTGACTTAAAAAGAAGGAAAGGAGACTGGAAATAATCATACTTCAGAACATAATTTGACTACCTAGGCTGAGTCAGTAGGATAGCAAGTTCAAGGTCTGCCTGGGCAACTTAGCAAGATCCTGTCTCAAAAAGGGTTAGAGATGTAGCTCAAAGGTGGAACTCTCCCAGGCTCAATCCCCAGTACTGGAAAAAAGGTTTTTAAAAAACTATCTGGGGAGTGCTGGGTTTGTGGCTCAGTGGTAGAGCACTTGCCTGGCACATGTGAGACACTGGGTTCAATCCTCAGTACCACATAAAAATAAATAATAAATAAAATAAAGGTATTGTGTCTACACAATCTACAACTTAATTTTTTTAAATAAATAAAAAAATAACCATCTGTAGGCTCTTTTACCTGTCAGGTCTAGCAGGAGGCTGCATTAGAGAGATTGAAAGACTCACCCACAAACTACAGCATTTAATCTTGGCGTTGTATTTTTTAAAGAATGGGATTGTTCACATAGAAATCATGACCATGACCATGACCATGATATATTGCTGATGAGCTCCGTGGGAAGCTGGTAGGCTTTTGAAAATATTTACCAAGTATGATACATATTCTGAGCAAGGATGGTATAACTATCAGCACAGGGTATGTAGAACAAAACTGACGACCATAAATTCAAAGAAAGCTTGCAATACTATTGCCATTCTTGAACATGGAGTGTTACTAGAATCCTTCCGGTTCACGCTTGCCATTTAAGGATGAGGACTCTTGAGGTGTAGAATTAGGTAACTTTCTTAGCTCATGGAGCTAGATAGTAACAAAATCAATCTAGGTTGCACATCACACGACTCCTGAAAGAGTCCTTTCCTTGCACCTGGATACAGTAGGTAAAAGCGGTCACTGGATGGACACACTGCCCCACAAGGGCACAGCACAGAGGGGAAGGCGGCGCCCTTCGCATCACCTGGAGGCCGACAGCCCCCTCGGCAGGAGAGGCAGACAGGAATGAACGCACCCAAGCCCAAAGCAGCAGCTCCTCGGGGCGTCCACACAAGGCCTCCCCGGCAGCTTCGCGGCGGTGCCAGTCAAGTGGCACCATGCCGACCCTCGGCAGCTCCCCAGCCTCGGTGATTGCACCCCCGGGCAGAGGCCAAGGCCTGCCTCGCTCCGCAAGGCCCGAGCGGCGACCGAGAGGGAGGAGCCAGGGGGGACCGCCGCCCGCGGGCCGGTTTTCCAAGGCGGGCGTCGGCCCAGGTCCTGGGGTGGACACGGCCCCGGCCCCGCCCGGCTCTGCCCTGGGCCGCCGACAGCGCGGCGCCCGGCGCCCTACCGGTAGTAGCGGTCATCTTTGAAAGGCGTGAGGTCCTCCTTCAGCTCGCGGTACGCCTCCCGCAGCCGCCTGCACAGCTGCTTGAGCTCGTTGCACAGCGGGGGCTCGAAGGCAGGGTACTCGGCGTCCATGCCGCGCCGCCCAGCCTCCGCGCCGCCGTCCTCAGCCCTCGCGCTCCCGGCTCCGGGGACCCGGCTGCCAGCACGCTGGGCGGGACCCGGACGCGGAGGAGCAGGTGCGCGACCGTGGGGAGGGGGCGCGGAGCCGGGGCCGGGCGCGCGCAGGGCGCGGCCGCGAGCACGCGAGGGTGGGGCCGGGGTCGCCGCCACGCCGCTCGCCGGGGACCCCGGCGCGGAGGGCTTGGCCTCCCGGGGGGACGCGGGAGTAGGGCGTCCACGCCAAGGTCATCCGCGGCCCGGGAGCAAGCCCGCCGTGCCGCCGTCGCCCGCGGTGTTACCGGGGGAGGAAGAGGTGCGAGCGAGGTGCGGCAGGCGCGGCGGGGCCCCGCCAGTTCCTGCGGGGAAAGGCGCACTGCACCGGCCCCGCGCTCAGCACCGCGGACAGCTCCCGCAGACGCCTCGCGGGCTGCTGGGCTTCCTCCTGGCCTGACGCAAAAGACGTTTAAACAAGTCCATTCCAGCTGGGTCGTGATGCGTTTTTTAAAACGATAGTGGAGTGTGCCCACGGAAGATGCCTCTTCCCACACGTACTAGAACCACCAAAAATTGTCTGGACAAAGGAGCCTCATTCTCTCCAGGCGCCACACTAATGTTCAAAATAAAAACAAATTAATGTGTCCTCCTGGGATTACTCACGCAGAGTCGCAAATGTTTCCAATAATAAGCGGAGAAGTAGTTGTTCCAGATGGTATTGTGTTTCCACCGGAATCCAGGACAGATTTCCATGCAAGACTGATCTTGCATGCGTTGGGGGGACATCTTACAAATACCCAGTTGTGGGGTTGGGACAAACTACATTTCTCCATCTAAATTTTAGAATATGGGTCCCAGGACTCTAGTTTTCAAAGGTGAGTCTAATAATGGAACTCAATTTTCTCAATTTCCATTTTTCCTGTTCCAGTACCTGTGCTCTGACGTCACTCACTCTCTTTTGCACTTTATTTTTATCCTTGCCTTCTATTTCCTCCTTCTCCTTACATTTTGGAATAACTTTTTCAGGGCTATCTAAGCTCTCCTGTCAGGACTTGAAAATCTTTCTGTAGTGCGTGATCATCCTCCACCATACTCTATGCCACTGGGCTTTACCCTTAATTCATCAATGTGAGCATCTGTATTCAACCAGGATCATGAACAGTGAAGCTCAGAATTTGTAACGCCCAAGAACAGTGCAAGGAGCGGCAGGCTAAAAACACATGCGCAGGAAACACATGCGCAGATTCGTCTCTGTAGTGAGACAATTTAAGCCAAGCACGTACCATATTTCAAATATCTTATGGTTAGCTACAGAGAGCTTATCATTAGGAGGATATTAACTCACTCTGAGATGCACCAGAATACAACCTTCCAGCAAGCTGTCCTCCCCTCTGGGTGGACTCCTCCACCTCCAGAGGACAGAACAAACCTGGCTCCAGTGTTATGGGGGTACTAATCCATTTTCTTACCTCTTTGACTACAAACAACTAGAAGTGTGAGATGAAATATCACACGCACACATACATATAATGACTGTATAAATATTTTACAAGTTGAGCCATAGAGTGCTATAACTACTTTTCTTTGTACTTTTTACTTCCCACAGAGTTAATAATTGTCTTTTTATTGCTTGACTTTCTATGTACTTGTTCAACCTCAGGTCCCCCACCAATTTTCTAATTCCCCTCTTAAGGTGTTTGGGTCTGTGAGTCTTCCATCACTTTCATGCTGGTGAAATAGCTCTCTCTGGCCCTCTGCCACAGTGGACCAGCTGCCCTCCTGCCTGTTGCCTGACGGCATCTGAAGGATCTTTCTACCGCCATCCTGGGGATTCTCTCCTTTGGTCTTTTTCAGTCCCACATCTCTTTCTTTATTGGTTGAAGAAACTTCTAGGAGCCCTCTGAGGAAGGAGGCAAGAGAATGCAAATCTTTCTTTTTTTTTTGGAACCAGGGATTGAACTCAGGGACACTCGGTCACTGAGCCACATCCCCAGCCCTATTTTGTATTTTATTTAGAGACAGGGTCTCACTGAGTTGCTTAGGGTCTTGCTAAGTTGCTGAGGCTGGCTTTGAACTCGAGATCCTCCTGCCTCAGCCTCCCAAGTGCTGGGATTACAGGCGTGTACCACCGCGCCCGGCAAACGCAAATCTTTTGAGGTCACAAATGTAGGAAAATGTCATTCTTTTACCCTTATCCTTTCTTAGTAATTTGGCTAAAATCCTCAGCTGAAAATAACTTTCCTCTAAATTTTGAAGTCATCTCTTCATTGTCTCTTAGATTCTCGCATTGTTGTTAAGAAGCCCAAAGACATTATAAATCCCGATTCACTTTGTATAGACCAATTTTTTTTTTCCCTCCTGGAAGAGTGCAGGGGCTTTTTTGTCCAGGCTGATGGCATCTCGAGATTGTGAGGCTGTTCTACCCATTGGGTTGGATTTGGGGAGCACTTTTACCCTGGAAATCCTGGGGAAATTTTTGGAGTTGTTCGCTCGATGATATCTTTTTCTTGTCTTTCTGTTATTTCTTCTATGACTGGAATTGAATTATCCAGAATCGGTCCTCTAATTTCTCTACTAGTTTTGTTTATTTGGGCTGGGGCAATAGCTCAGTTGGTAGAGTGCTTGCCTTGTAAGGCCCTGGGTTCAATCCCCAGCATAGTAAAAAAAAAAAAAAAAAAAAAAAAAAAAATTTATTTGTTTATTCATTTATTTAGTGGTGCTAGGGATTGAACCCAGGGCCTTGGGCATGCAAAGCAAGGACTCTACCAACTGAGCTATTGCCCCAGCCCCTCTAATAGTTTTGATTTATTTATTTGCTCTACTTTCATTCAACATTATTTCCCAAGCCTCCTACTAAGGTTTTATTTCTACTATGATGTTTTTAGTTTCTAAGAGCTTTGATTAGTTCACTGAATGTTCCTTCTTACAGAACATCCTGTTCTTGTTTCATTGATGCAATGTCCTCTCTCCCCTCCTCTCCATGAAGACATTAATGACAGCTTAAAAATATATCATTCTCCCTTTATAATTTATTTTCTCCAAGTTACACTTTACTGCTTGTTTGTGTCACTATCTTCATGTTAAAAATTTCTGCAGATGTTCAGGGGTTAGGCTGATGTTCCTCTTTAGGACTAAAATGCTTGGGTATTTCTTGTGTGTGGGCGGGTAGGCGGTGGAACCACCTGCTTTGTTATACCTAACATTGGAGTACTGCTGGGCTGTTTCCTTGGGGAACCCCTGGCATCCATCTCCTTAGGTCTTTCCTCTTGAGCTGGTGTCCAAAGGGCATCCCTTCCAGTATTGCTGTCCTACACTTCCATCAAGGAGCAGAATCTTGAATCGGGGCTGGTTCTGCAGCTAGCCGGACAGGTAGAATGCAGCGGGTTCCAGCACGTGTCTCGGTGCCGAAGCTCACAGGTATTGCACCCTCCGTTTCCAGCTTCCTGAAGACCTGCTTCGGGGTGAGGAAGTCTGGATTGTCTATTGGAGAGAGCAGAGAGAGGCCTGGAGAACGAGAGGCTTGTGAAGGGGACCAAGGTGCTCCGGTTACAGCCCATACCCACTGCCAGTCTGTGAACAGGCCCCTTGAGGGGTCCAGCCTGAGCCCTGCCTGCAACTGAAGAGGCCACGGGCAGCACCAGCCACCAGCACCTGCTGAAGGGGGAGCCACCGCAGCATGGCAGGAGTGCCGATGTTGAAGCTGTACGTTTTTGGATTGTGTGTTTTGCTGAGAGAAAACTGACAACAGGTCAGCTCCATGGAGAAGGCCCCTCATGTCTTCCTGGAGGCTGAAGTTCCACCCACCGACCGTGTGGGAGCAGCATGAGGACAGGGGCTGCAGCACATGGGACTGGAGGAGAAGGTGGCCAGGTGGCCTCCTCCCCATGACTGCCCCCAGCAGGCTGTGCGCTGTCCTGCCCCAGGACTCACCTCCTGTCACAACCTCCATCTGGCTTCTGTCACTACCAACATGTCATGCCACCTTTGAACTTTATACGAATGGAACATACGCTGGGCGTTGTTCACTGATGCCAGTGAGAGTCTTGGGGCTGCTTCATGTGGCAGCAGTTTCCAAAAAGTGGTCTAGAGCCTTCCGTGTACATGTAGGAACACACCACCATGAGTCCTGCCTTCCTGCACTTTCTATTGATTAGGAAACAATAAAAAAGCAGAAGGAAGACCTGCAGAGAGGAAGGGGGAGGGAGGGAGGAGGGCGGAGAGGGAGGCGCTGGGGACTGTCATGGGATAAAGCCTGTTCTGTGCGTGGTGACCTGTCAGAATGACCCCATTCATGTAAACCTGTAACGCACACATTTAAAAACATCGTCAAAACTTGGTGTGTGGCATTCACATGTCCCTCGGTCCCACACCTGCCCAGTGTCCTTGGGATTCATGCAGCGTCACCAGGTCAGCCCACCATCTCCCACGCTGCTCATCCCACTTCCTGCCTGAGTACAGGACAGTGTGGCCCTCGATGACCTCCTCACTGTGCGCCCAGTCCTTGGTCTCTCCTCAAGCCAGCACAGCAAAGCACACAGGGCTCTTTCCAAATGCCACACCAGGCTTCTCCTGTCCCCCAACCCCCTCCATCCTTAACACTTACACAACTGGAACCATGACACAGAAACGTTTTGGAATCCTGCTTTTTCACTTATGAGTGACATAACATTTTAAAAACTTGTCTGGAAATCATCTTTAATGCTGTCCAGCCTTCCAGCTCAGAGATGTGCTGTCACCTATTTAACCAGCCCCCAACTCTCCCCTCTTTTGCTGTTTTGAGGTTTTTGCAGTTATATATAATGCTGTAGTGAAAATCTTCATGACAAATCTTTGAATTTCAGATGATATCCTTAGGATCAGAAATGAAATTACTGGGTCAAAAAGAGGATATGCATTAAAAACTATTTCATGGAAATTTTCAAACATAGAGGAGACAAATGAACCACTGTTTTATATGAAGCCCTATGTTATGAGTTTTATAAACCTTTATCAAGCAGCTTTAAGATGAAATTCACATTTAAATAAGAGTACTTGTTAAGTCAAAATAATGAATCTCTAATGGTAGAATTTAAGGCAAAATGTAGTGACTGCCTTTACTGTGTTCTACTGTGTCACAAAGAGACTCTGTAGCAGAGGGAGCTCAGGTTGAACAAAGCAGGTCATGACTCGCTCTGCCAACAGGACGGCCCTTCATCCTGACGGTGTTCGCTGGATATGCTGAGACTGGATACGACACTCCCTGACGTTTACCTGGGAGCAGGCGCCAGCCAGGAGTAAGAGGAATGAAGAGTGGCATGAACACCACTGAAAATGAGTCCGTGGCCCTAAGAAACTCAGGTGGCCAAGCGCTTCCCAAATACCCACGTTTAATACGATGGGGAGCGTCAGTGAATCCCAGTCCACTGTGGAATCAAATGGACATGGGCGTATCTGAAGGCAGGTACAAGATCATAAGCTTGCTTTCTCACTAACTGACACTCAGGCCCTGTCCTTGTGCTCAGGAAACAAAGTGGACATCATTCCCTGACAGAGATGACAACGTATTCATTGACACCCTCAATCACAAATGTGGCTGTGAAGACTCTGAAGGTTAATGGCTCCTATTTTTTTTTTTTTTTTGGTACTGGGGATTGAACCCAGGAGCCCTCTACCACTGAGCCACATCCCCAGCCCTATTTTGTATTTTATTTAGAGACAGGGTCTCATTGAGTTGCTTAGGGCCTCACTAAGTTGCTGAGGCTGACTTTGAACTCACGATCCTCCTGCCTCAGCCTCCCTAGTGCTGGGATTACAGGCATGCACCACTACGCCCTGCTAGTGGCTCCTATTTTAATTTGGTCAAACCTAGTGAAAATATCCTGTCCTGACAGAAGGGGCACAAGCCTGTAATTCCAGCAACTTGGGAGGCTGAGGCAGGAGGATCACAAGATTGAGGCTAGCCTCAACCACTTAGGCCCTAAGCAACTTAGTGAGATCCTGTCTCAAAATTCAAAAAAGGACTGGGGATGTGGCTCAGTGCTTAAGCGCCCCTGGGTTCAATCCCTAATACCATACCAAAGGGGGCGGGGATCCTGTCCTAATGACAGAGTTGACTTCTTCCAGACACAATCACCTCATTTGAATGTTCACCCGCATCTCTGCTTCCAGACTGCAACCCTGAGAGGGTGGGCACTGAATCTTACTCAGTGTTGGATTTCCAATCCTAAGACCGTCTGGGGCATAATGGGTATTTAATTCAATGTTTGCCAAGATTAAAATATAATTAAAGTGTTCCACTTCTGCCTCAATGTTCAACTGAAACATCAAGGAGCCAGGCCTGGTGGTGCGCCCCGTGCATGCCTGTCACCGCACTACTCAGGAGACGGAGGCTGGA